>JAOBRD020551776.1:879-16508 GCA_027575215.2 Hydrozoanthus sils | reverse complement strand
CTTTGAGAAAAAAAAATAAAACTCAAAATTCATCGAAAAATTCTTAAAATATTCAAGCTGACTCTCCTTCATCTCATATGTGTTTTAAGCATAGGGATTTTTTAGGTTCAAACCATGGACGGAGATATCAAAAGAAACATGAGGAAAAGTGGCCACAAAGCGTGCTTTAGGTTAAGTCCCGCCTTAAGTGTTTTTATCATTAAAAAAGGAGCAAAAGAAGTTTTTACCTTTCGATTAAAATCTAGTTGAGGAAAAACTTCTTTTGCTCCTTTGGATACAAAATCCAAGAACCCTGTGCGAAAAAGAAATCGGGACGTATTTCCCCCCAAAAAGTTGGAGTTAAAATCTAGGCAGCGCTGATTCAAATGATTTCACGGTTATTTTTTTTTCATACCCACAATCCCTTTCAACCAATTTTTCCTGGGTTTTTCAATTTTTTATTCTCCGTTTTTCTCCTCGAAAGCACTGAACAAAAAGATACACATCACTATAGAGTTCTAGTACCGGTTGTCTGGCTCGTAGACTCTAAATGGTTGTGCAATGCAGCAAGCACTTGTTTGTTTATTGTTTGTTTATTTTGGTCTTTACTTTCAAATGATTTAAATAAACAAATGTTGTTGTTGCCGTTTACGACCGAACCGGACCTTGTCCTCTGGTTCGTGACTGCAAAATATACCCATTTCTGCCATTACCACAGGCTCCGGCAGTTCACCTGCACGAAAATCATTTTATGTTGTTGTTGTCTATATGTTGATTTTGTTTTACTTGTTTATGTAACAGCCTTTACCATTGCAATTTTTTTTATGCTATTGCTGTATTTGTAATTCTTTACAGATTTGTTTGTTACGTGTAGCACAGTGCTATGATAATTGACAAACTACAGATGAACAAAGAGCCTCGAATAAGGCCGAAAACTATAAAGAACAATGATTTTAAAAACAATTAAATGAGACACAATTAAATAAGATTCAAAATGTTCCCGCCAAAGTGAACCAATCAAATCTGAAATTTTTAAACTGCACTATAACAAAAAAAATAACAGTCTAACGTGGAACATTTTATATTAGCTCTGAGGACAACTTCAAAAATGTCTTTGTGAGTTCGGAAAGATCGAAGCCGCGCCGCGACAATTTTAGAAAAAAATTTTTCGTCAAGTATCCGGCGAACTTAAATACAATCGGGGGCAGAGTGATGCTCGGTTTAGCAAAAACAAATTAGGAAAACAAGTTTTTTTATACCCAGTATTTTATATAGGGGCTGTAAGCCCGGCTCACAAGAGCAGCTGTACAAATGCCAATACGCGCCTAGATATTAGTGAAAGTCTCGCCTTGTATGACAGCTAATTACATAGAATTTTATCGCCGTGTTATTAAAGACAGTAGGGAATGTGATTGATCAATTCAATTCACTCGTTCTGAAGGAAAAAAAAATCTCGTTTCAGTTTTCGTCTTCTGTAAGTGGTAATGAAAAATAGAAAATCCGTGAGATCGTTTGATATATCATAACTAGTGTTAAAGACGGGGAGGCATTTATCTGCCTCAAGAGCATCCAAGGAGAGCAAAAAATTTTGCGGCGCTCGAGGGGCAACGGACAAGCCTTAACCACAATTTGACAACAAAAGATATAAAACGCAATAAATCATTTCGCAATATAAACGACTTTCGTAACGGAAAGCTTTTGAATTTAAATCTTTAACATAACGTTTTGTTTGAAAACAAGATTTAAACCGTAATGTCAACATGATTTCGTTTCCTGCTTATAGTGTTTCCAATACTGCCTGATTGACAGTACGAAGAGCAAGAAGAATGTCTTTTCACCGACTCGCGTGGTAAGCGCGTGCCAAACGCTTGACAACCATCAACTATTATCTGTTGTGGATAAGTTTTGGATAAGCTTGTCTCGACCAATAGAACACCAAAACTTATCAGTACCTTACATTTAATTTCGTTTCGAGATCGTTCATATGAACCAACTCGAGTTTGAGGCGAGATAAGTTTAATGCCTTTTAATATAGACACAATTTTGTCGCGAGTGTTAAAAGATTTTAGGTTTTTTTTGCCACGATAGCTATACACGGCTTTCTGGAATCATTCGAATTAGCATTGAGGGATAATAAATTTTTGCTGAAAACGAAAGAATAAAACATCTATTGCGCCATCCAACACGTTTGGGTAAAATGCAAATGCAATGACGGAGAGCATATTAAACCTGTTTTCCATAAAAAGCAGACATGGTTAGACAAATTTCACACGCTGCGATGCGCATACAAAAGCGAATTTGAAATTATTTTGGCAAAGTTCGAGGCTCAGTCTAAAATGTTTACTTTGAGTTAGATAGCAACAGAAAATAGTGTTTAATACAGGAATATGTTTTGTCGAATTACCCGAAAAAGCGAAATTGTTCACGCGTGTTTATATAGCAATAATTTAACTGCTCTTTGTTTTAATAATCTTGTTCGCTATTGTTTCGACACTTATAAACAACACAAATCAAGCCAAGATGACACGGAAACCATGCCAAAAGATTATTCGCTGCTACTATTGAATTCATTTAAAGTCCAGATCACAGGGAAGCGATCAGTTGTTCTTTTCTAGGCCGTTTGTCAGAAGCTATGATTTTCGTGCACTGTGGGTGACTCGTGAATCGCTTTTGCACGGGGACGTTATAAAATCATCGAACGTTGGTTACAACCCCTCGAACGAACAAATTAGATGTACAACATGTTCTGTGAACAATTGTTAGGTAATTGTGTGCTCTAGACTTGTTAATTGTCAAATAATCGATTGAATTACATCTTAATACATGTATATGCAGATAGATAGAAGGCACCGATTGTCAATCAAATTTCGACCAAGTTTCCAGCGCAGTTCAATGAGATCTTCAGATGTCACTCGTCACTCCGTTTGACACTCACAGCTGGGAGTGCCCCGTTCTCCGTTGCCAAGCTTGCCCAATTCTCAATTTCGTTGCGAAGATTCCTTCGAACATTGTTTGAATTAAACGTTTGATTGAAAAATTGTGAGATGTTTTCGGTTCCTTCGACTGACTTTAACGCTGTTTAGAGTGTTTCCAAGAGGAGTAGCGTCTCTTGAGAAGATAAGCGTTCTGACTTTGGATTTGTTCGACCGTGAGAAAAACCAACGAGTCCAAATCTTGGCTAAACAATGGACACTTTTGAGACATGCTGATAAGAATGTTATATTTTCTTGTGGTCCGCTTTAGTTTCGTAGTTGCAACATAATTTCAATTAAAATAGAACTCTGCTATTCGAGCTCGCACACAAAAGAAAACTAAACATTACTTAAACATTTGGATTGGTTTTTACAAGACAATCACTCATGGTGAGACTAAAATGTGTTATATCGAGTCTGGCGTAAACTTGTGAAACGAACACAAAATAAACAGCGGACGGCTATAAAGAAATCAGTAATCTGTGCTTTCAATTTTGGGTAGCGCAAAGGCGACCGAATAATCGCTCCCTTTTGAACTGTCATGTCAAACACTTGAATGACACACAATCAGTTCGAGGGCCTGCTAATAATAGCCAGAGAATTCCACCTCCGCGATTCTTTCAGTAACCTGTGTGAGGTGATCAAAATTCTTTACACGAGACACAACAGTTTCAAAGCACCCAGTTAGGCGGGGCATTGCACCACAAAATCACCCAGGTGGGCGGGCCCTGCCTGTCAAACACGTCTTTCTTTGTTTTGGCAGTAGACAATAATGAATGTTTTGGCAGTTAACAAGTCAAATTCTGCCAATCAATTCGTCGCATTTTCTATACAGTGCTTGTTCCAATGTTAATTCGATTGGTGGCCTGCGAGGTTGTGTGTCATAAGTGTCAAATCTGACGATGGCTCTTGTCGAAGCTACAAGATGAACTGATTGAGAATACAAGTCCCGAACAGGTTTCGGAAAATAAGCGTTTTGTGGGCAGTTCACTGACATCGAACAAACTACATTTGTAGCGAATGACTAGGCCGACCACTGAAGCCAGCGAGAGGCTTCGAAAAACCTAATGCGCTTGTAAATAACATTTATTTAAAAAGCCAGTACTCTAAACACGAAGGATTTGCTGGAAATCAGTTGATTTGATTTGCCCATATCAGGCGACAATAAGGAAGAATATAGCTATGTCTAGTTCAACGGCTACAAAGATTTCATGCCCACAGTTTGGATGCTCGTTCTCGCCATCAGTAAGTACAAGATTTAGTACTTGTGTACTTCCATGTTGGGCAGAACGCGCGAATCTGCTCAAACAGTTGTCGCGCGCCACTGAACTAGACAGCAGTTGTTGGTAATGCGTGCAGTTAACCAAACTCACCATTTTGTTTTCAGCAACTTATTTTGCACGGCCATAGCTCTTGTTGTGACTCTGTGAGACAACTCCACGATGGATTGCCTGCTCACTCGGTCTGCCCATGTCAGCTTGATCGGGTTCTCCAACATAGTCGAGTTCCTTCTGTCCCGGTTAACGTGTTGCCGCGGCCAAATTTTAACGACACGGGTTTCCAACTCGGGGCAGCTGACTTATCGGCCTTCTATTCACCCGTGGTATGTGCAAAAATTTTGTGCAACTTTTTCTCAATTATTTTAGTTCTTGTAGCCCGTGTGCTTGAATTTCGTAGATTTTGTCAAGTTTCATACAAACTTTAACTTCTCGAGGACGTTGTACTAAGGTACTTTCCTTCTCTACTTTTTACTACGCCGTGGTTGGTTTGTGCAGACAAGACCATGTGATTTGAAGGATCCTTCGCAGAGTTGGCGGGATCCCTGGTATCTTGCACAAGCAACTCGCCATCCTTTCGATCTGCATAACTTTGATCCTAGAGGCCATCCAGCGTGTGCGGCGTTTGGAGAAAGGTACAATCTTTCATTACAAATTACAGTAGTACAGGCCCCATTGGCCTTTCGCATTTATCCATTAGTGTACTTCACAAATACTTAAGTAGTCCACCCAAATCCCCTAGTACAGTTAACAGTTGCATCGTCTGCGAAATATCGCGCCCAAATGATTTGTTATATTGTGTATTCCATTTAAGATACCCTCTTCATACACAAGGAAGAATGATGTTTTAACTTAACAAAGGATCGTGTCCAATACAGGCCCATTTCCGCGGTTATGTAGTTTCGATAAACAACTGCAAACATTCTATTGTGAGATGTATATTTTGTACTTCAACAAACCCAGTTTAGAGTTCTGTGTCACTCAGGTTTTTCTTCTCTCTGTTAGGTTTTCTCCGATCGATCTAGCAGCCGCTGGGGCAAGACGGAAAAACGCAACTCGGGAAACTACCAGTACGCTTAAGGCATGGTTGTACGAGCATAGGAAAAATCCTTATCCTACAAAGGGGGAGAAGATTATGCTGGCTATAATCACAAAAATGACACTGACACAAGTCTCAACATGGTTTGCTAATGCCAGAAGAAGACTGAAGAAAGAGAACAAAATGACCTGGTCACCTAGAAATCGCTGTGGCGAGAAAAAGGACGGGGATAATGCGAGTGACTCCGAATGCGAAGACTTGGATGACGATGATTCTGATGTCTTCGATAAAGTAGACGAGAAAGTAGACATCAAAGGTACTTGAATAAATAGAGTCTTTTATGATAACAACACACTCGAGTGGGAACTATGTTAATACAATTTTCTTCGTGGTTGACAGTTAATAATGTTGGTTGCTTGTGCAAATTGTATTGTTAGTTGAACCCACGATTTGCTATTCAGTTTGATGTTGTCTGGTTGTACTGGTGGCTTGTTCACCGCAATTCGTGGCCTCTTTGGTTTTTGTTTTAAGAGGGCATTTATGGTAACGTAAGCAAGATATTTGGTGTAGGTTTCCGTTGTTTGGGAGGTCTTGATGGAACTGAACCTGTACGGATAACAGGGGAGAAAAAACTGAAGTACAAAGAAATGAAACCGAAGGGTAAACAAATGGCGGTCAAACGGAGGAAGCCTTTCTTCGTTTTCTTATCGATCTTTATTTGTGCCACTAGAAATGCGGCCGGAAATGCTAATCATAAAGTGCTGTTTGTTTAACAGACGAAGAAGAGCGAGAAGAAAAGCAAGAAAAAATTGTAGAGAAAAACGACGGAGCAACGATTATCTCTCGAATGCAAAGTGTATCAGAGAAACAAGACATCAAAGCGAAACCCGCCTGGAGTGCAACGTCTTTGCAAACACTACCGCCTCCTGCTCAAAATAACGTGGAAGACTCGCCAGTTAAAAGTTTGCGAAAATGGGTTGATGGTTGTTTTCACAATAATCAGTCAGTACCCGTGTCCGTTTGTACTGCTTCACCAGCTTCGGTGACCGATACACCGCCTGCAACTCCACCACACCGTACTTCAACCGAGTGTCCAGTAATAACTTCAGGTACGGTTCCTGGAAAGTTTGCAATTGTGGGAATTATAAGTACACAACTGTTTTGTTAATTCAATTGACCATCAGATAGTTTAACTGGCTCGATAGAAAAAACCTTGTTTGGTTTACACTGTACAGACACATGTATGGGCTTTACCAGTTTTTAAGAACCATATCGAAAACGGTAAATCACAAGGCGTGTAAATGCATGTGACAGTTTCTCGCCTGCTCTTTGAGTTGTAATAAAAAATGAAAAAAAGTGAAGTAACTCGGTCTTAGAATCGAAAACATTTCACTGCTTTTTCTAGTTTATCGTAAACTATATATAACAGTGTTTACAAGCAACCACAAAAGGGAAAACACCATGTTTTTAGTGTTGAACTTGCCACGACGATTTTAGCACGTACTCGACACGCAATCTGTTATTTCATTTCGCTAGACATTACACATGATTTTGCAACGTTTTACCATATGCACCGCTTTCATTCGCATTTCTTCACGAGAGCAATTTGAGATACATACAAAACAACTTGATTTCATTGTTATTTTTATTTTTGAAGTCAGTGTGTCAGTTTTTGATGGGTTAGTTGTACCATGAACCATTTCTTAATTGGAAAGTAAAGGCCGATGAAAGCTTCTAGTCTGAGCTTTCTGTTTCAGAAGTTATGGTAAACAGAGCCGAACAAACGAGAGTTTCCATGGAGTTGTGAAAAGAAATAGAAGTTAATATCAGACGAGCAAACGCTTTGTTTCGGGCACGGTGCAATCACCCGCCAGACGTGATAGTCGAGCTTTCAATTATACATGAACATCTAATTGAATTACATGTAGTATCATCAAAACTAAACTATTCGACGATATTCTTTTGTCATTTCTTTAGCTTGTGGGAGTAAGGGTTTATCAGTTTGAACATGAAGAGAAACGCTTTCCTGTTTAGTATTGCGAAACCTCGTCTTCGACGCGGATTGCTTGTAGAAATGTGTTTATTCCTGGCAAAACAATCTTGCGCTTCCCTTTTACCTTCGATAAGTTGAACACATGTCCCAATTTCAAACCTGTTATAAAAAACATATTCCGCTTGATGCTTCGTTGTACTGTACATGACAAATTTAATTGGTTTATGACTCGAAATAAGCTAAGCATTGTAGAAATTGTTTGACCGAATGAGGTAAACTATAAGTACTGGTGGATCACATTTGCTTTGGGCGTCTTTCATTATTTTCAATTTGTTTGTCTATTCTGTGCTCTAATCGCCTATTACATTTTGGAGTGTGTCTTTGGTTTGTGCTCGGGGTTTCTTGTCTTAACAACTACAGAGGTATAAGGTAACTGCAAGCATCTTAAAGCGAACAATCGTTGAACGATAATACTTGTTTCTCAGGCAGAAATAAATTTTAAAACATTGAAAAACAATGTTTATTATGTCCAAACAAGAGCTTAAAGAAATTTAAACGTAAAGGCGTGTTTCTTCGTGTTTTAGATAAAAACAAGTATCTATCTTGAGTTTGAATCAATCATGGATCGAATATCGAAAGCACGGAAGACAAGGAAATAGATCTTAAAGAACTTTTTTTTTTCTTTGATCTACAGCTCCAAGGTGCCGCTCTGTGGATTCTCCCCCGGCATTGATTTCGGATAAGAAAGACATAGAAAGTCGAATACAGGGAGAAAAAGCGAGCCCAAGCCTTAGAAAAGACGAAGAAAACAGTTCAACGAGAGAGAGTACCGTTATAAGTTCGTTCACGTCCGTTGAAAGAAGGTAAATAGAATCGATGCAGTGGATTAGTGTAATGAGGCTGATGAATTTCACATGACCGTAAAAGCGAAAAAGTTAAAGAGCTAGCCATCGACACTGAAAAACTGAAGTTTTATTATTTAGTATTCCAAACTCGACCATTTCTTACTTCTATTAGAGAGATGCTTGTGAAGAACTTTACGCCCAATCGACTTAAAACAAGACGAGTGTTAAGTTTGTTTTTGGTATCAGGCGGCGTTGTTTAATGGTGGGTTAGTTTGAGAAACAAAAGACCACGCTAAACAGACGAACGCATTGTCTGGTTCAACGCTACTTAAAGCTGGGCATAAATTGACATCTTTGTATAGAAAACTACCACAATATGTCTAGAAAATTCTGCCACTTCATCGAATGGATGTTAAATGTTTCGGAGTAGATGTTGAAATAGAAATTGAAACAATGGTTTTGTTTTGTCTAAGATAATATATGTCTCGTTTCTTATGTGGTGAAGCTAAACATCAATTGTATTTCTTTTTTCGTTTCCAGGTCACCTGAGAGAGCCAATTATAGAGAATTTGATGCGGCGCTCGCTTTGACAACGCTTTCGGCCCGTTAGATCGCATTATTTATTGTAGTTTTCAACACATAAGGATGTCTTTGTTTGAACAAAATTAGATGAAAACATGTAAGAAGATGATTGCTAAGATTGCCTCTTCGTGTTGTTTGGCATCGAGCCATAACTGAGAACAAAAGCGTCAATTTTTTTGGCGGTATTAATAAAATATTGGGTGTGAATAGACGAAACCCTTGGTATGAAATACTAGGGTGTATTTTTGTGTTTTTACTTTGTTTTTGATGTGAATTAAATTCAAGGTTTGTGCAACAACGTTGGGGTCACTCTAAGTTCCCCCGAAGCAAAGCAGTAGCGAAATGAACTAAAAAAAGTGTTTTTAACTAGACTTTCTCTCATTGGAGCTTTTAATTCTCAAAGATAGAAAAAAAAAACTTTGTAAATTAGAAAGATATTTACGCTAGTCACCTTTGATTGTAAAAAAATTTCTTATTCGATACGATGTGAAGGTTGTAGCTGAAGAGAAAGATCTAGTAATTTTGAAAATAAAAACAAATTTTAAAAAAGCGTGGAGTATGGTTTTTATTTAATAAAATGTTTTTTTAGTACGCAGTTAATAAGGATGTCAAAAGTTTTATTTCCGGCAAAATACCAATGTTATTGTTCAAATGAATTTTTTAGTGTCCATCTTGTCTGAAGTGTTTATGTTTTTAAAGTTGTATTGCATGGATTACACTTGAAATTGTCTTATAGTTGTACAATTTGTATTTACTTTGAACAGCAAAGCCCAATCATGTCGTTCCTTCGCTTTTGTTCAGAAAAGTAAATCGAAAACATAAGTTTGGGATATGTCTGGCAGAGTACTTCGTATTAACTGGCCTCTAGAATTCAGATCGTGTTATAAATGAAGTGATGGACTTGTATATCACGTGAGTTTTATATCAAGTGGCCTCGAACTACTGTTCTAATAGACAGAATGAGATTTCTTTTGAGGTACGTACTTTGTGAAATTAACTTGTCGGAAGAACAAGCTTCATCAATGTCTTTCAGGGATAAGTGTTTATTATTGGGATAAGGTTTTGTTTTGTCTTTTTTCAATGAAGATCAAAAACTGAAAAGAGTTCAGATTCTGTCACTTTTCTTAATCCAACTTGCCCTTTGTTTAGTTTACACTGGTGAGAGATGGGTTTGTCTTAAAACATCGAGTTTTTAAAATTTTCGCTCGAAATACCATTAGAAGGAAATTGATCTTCTAGATCAAGAACTACATCAATTCTCCAAAGTCGTAAGGACTTTGTTATTAAAAACAAGCGATAATTTTTTGTAATGAAATATTCTGTTGGTTGAGTTGTCATGAACGGCTCCATCGTTAGACAAGATTCGTTTAATCATTCGGCCGGTGCAATATATAAATGACAAATATACTAGCGTACGCAAGGCTTTGTTGTTTGTGGAGTTGAGCTTCGCGACGAGAAAGTTTGTTCAAACTTCACATGAAACAAATCACTATCCGATACCTTCCGTTCGTTTATAGGCGGTATGACGATTTAATAAACTTGTATAAACAAACACGTCCCCCAATAAGTCTCTTTCAATTCGTGTTTTCTTAGACAGCTGGCAGAGCTGAGAAACCTGCAGAGATGAGGCACGTCGGAGATTTTTCATTTCCCGTACCAAACGCAGCTTGTCGAGGATCATTGTGTAAGGGTTTAACAACACAGTTCTACTCGTTAATAACACTTCAATTGACAAACACGACCAGAAAAAACCAGCGCGGTCACATCTCCTCGACCTAACCAAACATTGAAATAATGGCAGGGTTCAAACACACAGAAAATGGAGAATGAATTAGGTTATTGCGAAAAAGATGAGTTCATCTTTGAGAAATGCATCGTTGTTAAACATAGTTTACTTTCATCTTCTCGAAAAGAAACCTAGTTTGTAGACTGAACTCCACATGACTTTTGTTTACAAGTTCTACCAAGTTTCGATGAAGATATTTTTCTTTCCTTGCGTGTCATTATATGGTATGATTGAACTGCCAAATGCAGTGTTTACAAACATATCCATGAATATTAGGACTTCCTCTTCAGTTTAGAGTTAAAAATGATCAGAAAACAAAATTCTCATCGTGATCTGGTACAACTGTTAGTTTGAGAGTTTAGCCAGTTTATGATTTTGAGCAACTCGAGAATTTCAAACTCTGGGGCTGATACTTCCATCAAATTAGTTTAACTCAATTATTTTTTAATTTCACCACATGCTTTCAATGAACAAACACATATGTCTAGCTGACCTTGGCTTGATTCAGTTTTATTGAGGCGACTTCTCTTCTCTGCTATTGATTAACACTTGCTTGGTAATCTTCTCATGCGAGTGTAAAACAAGTACCTGCTAGTTAAGGGCAAACTTTTTTTTCTTACAGTTACACGAAGCCTGCTAAAGCTAAGCGTGATATTCTGATAAGGTCTAAATGAAATTAATTTATTCTAGGTTCTGTTGATTGGCCCAACGGTGTCTTTACTTACTTGAGAATTAGCATTATAACTGAAACTTCCTTTAATTTAGAAAAACAAATTTTAGCAATCGAGCTGAATAAATATAAAATATATAAATCAGTTTTGTAAAATTGATACAAACTATTTTTTGATAGTATTAATATTCTTTCAGCTGCCCGAGTATTTACCAATTTGCCCATTTTTCATTATTGTAAACTTTCATGTAGACTAATCAAAAAGTTCTGTTTAATAAAGAAATCTTTTTCATAGTTTTGCAAGCAGAAATTTCTTCTTATTGAAGAATGTGTTAATTAGGAAACCTCCGATACAATGTCAAGGCAAAATCATCAAGTGTATTTACCATTCGTCCTAAATTAAATCAATTATATTTGCTGGGAATATTGCTTTAACTGCAAATTTTTTTTTATTTAATTATCAGAAATGCCAATTTTAGTAGAAGAGCTTGGAAATATTGTCAACCCATATCATTGAAAATATTTTTAAAGATAATTAAAACAAACTTAACGAGCAAACAACAAGAACAATATCAAGAAGAAAATATAATAGTCTTATTTAAATAAAATCAAGTGAAACCAAGTTGTAACATCAATTCTTAAGCTTATCATGTAAAGTTTAGTACAAATTTGCATTTTGACTCGATTTTCAAGCATCAGAAGTCATTTGGAAGTTTTACCTCTAGCTTCAAACACGTTTACTGCAACATGTACAGAACACGAATATAGCCATTATATGCACTCATATTGTGTTCGTGACCGGTTAAATTGATAGTATCGACAAGTTAATACAATTTTTAGCTCAATATAGAACAAACAAAACCATGCATGGATACGGAAGTTTAACTATACTATACAACCCTCTTTTCACTGTGAAATAAGAAGCCGTTGAGCGTGATTTAATTACAAGACACTGAATTATAAATTAACACAATATCCAATTCTAGACAAAATACATCCAGTCCCAACAGTAAAAAACCTGTAGCTACATGCTAAACATGAACTGCTTCAATATTATTAAGCCAGCAATTTTCAGTTTGTTGATCAAAAATTTTATGGACTACATTCATAAGTTGTATATGAAATAGTTGATAATTGTTCTCTTGATGAAAAATACATATGAAAATATTACTGTGTTCGGCCTATAGCTTCTGACCGGTTTGACTTGTTCTACTGAGTACTAGGCTCAATTGTTCAACATCTAATTAGCTTTAACCCGAGGCTAAGCCAAAATTCAGGCAGCAATTACTTCTCTAAGGCTAGGTTTGCAGAACACTGCTTTTAAAAATAACTTGTCGATTCCAAAATTACAGCTCAAATCAGTCTGCAAAGTTGGAAATAAGAACTTAATTTAAGGTTTTAACCCTTGGTTATTTCTAATCGGTGTAAGTTAAATTTAACTTAATTCAAGTAAAATTTGTTGAGCTATATGAACATTTCGTACTTGTATCTAGCTCAAACGTTTGTACAACTCAAAGAGCAAAATAGATGGTCACCATATAGCGTATAGAGTTCCAATTACTAGGTCAAAAGTTAAAATCGACAGCTCCAACCGTTATTACTCTTCAAGATGTAGCAAAATAAATGGTACATGGCTTTATAAGTTGTCAGTCTCTGGCTCAAAAGTTGAGACTCTTAGTTCATGCGAAACCGCGCCTAGATTTACAGACTTATGACGTAATAAGGGCGGCTCTAGAAATTCGAAAAAGGAGGGGTGTCAGCACCTTAAACTATCTGAGTCCCAAAGGCGCAAATGCTTAGGAGTTCCGGGGGCATGCTCCCGTGGGAAAACATTTCGGGATCAGTGAAGCGGCGTTTATGTGTTTTTTGTGCATTTAACTAACAGCCTTAATACATAAATAAGATTAACTTGCTTTATGTAAGAAAAGAAATATTCTTTAAACCAAAAAGAGCCATAGGCCCCATGTAGTGCTTTTCCCCTTTGACAGTTAATGGATTTAAAACTCGTTTGTTTTGATTGAAGACTCAAATTCCGAACTGCTGCTATAGGATAGAGTCAAATTCGTTTTATTTGCTACCGGTGAAACTAGGTTAGTGCAAATTGCGTCAATATGATAACTCTGTTCCGTCTAAGAATAATTAAAGGTTTTCAGGGGAACTGCTGCTTCGACTGAAGTAATGCATGCTTTGCACTCTAACTGCAAATGGTCGTCATGTTTGTAACTTCATAAGAACACTGAGGCTGAAATCGTTCAAAAAATAAGAACAATCTGAAACTGAATTTTTTTAATGAAGAAATAAAAAACATAAAAATACTACGTCACAGAACAGCATTAACGCCGCTGATTCATGGACGGTAAATATAAAAACTAAGCGGCTATGCGTAAACTAGTACACACAGTTCTTTGGTGCGGTAATATGGTCCATGTTCTGTAAGCCTCACTCATTTAAAAAAATTATTAAACCCAATTGCAATTTATGGTTTTGGCACCCTGTAGGCCAGGTACCCTACACGTACAGTACACGTAGTATCACGGCATATGGAGTGGGTTAACCTCATCGGAAAATTTATGAACATTTAAGAACAAAATAAAAACGTTTTGAGCCTGAGATGACCGAAAAAATAAGAATATGATGATGTAACACTACGCTTTTCTGAACTAAGAATTCTTGCTTGAACTTTGTATATTTGATTTAAAACATTTAAGAACAAGAAACAAATTGAATCAATAATGATAAATTTACTGAATGGAGTGCGATTTGTTCTGAAATTACGAACGTGGTTTCAAAATAGAACGAGCACGTAGCGCGAGCTTGATTTGAATTCTCAAGTATGATTTCAGACCAAAATTACACCACACAAAGTTCAATTACCACTTTGATGTCACTCATAAATTATTAATCAACATTTTTACTAATCAAAGAGCAGATTTTGAATTTAAAGTAAATTACTTTTGACACACAGTACATACAATGTTTAAAGCATTAAGCTATCGACTGTAGCTTCAGTATTGTTTACAATGACTGTAGTCACGCTGTCGTGGGTTTTTAGCCTTTGACACACGTGACTGCTGAAGGTGGTCCCAGGTGTGGGGTAATTGGACTCTGCTTTGGTCTTTATTCAGGTATGGCTTGTTAATTCTGATAAAATTGCTTCTTTCACCCTACGTTTGTGCCAGTCCTGGTCTCTTTCAAGCAATTTGACTGTTTTTCAGGCGTTATGGTCTGGACAGTATTTGTGGATATGGGTGGCTACTTTAAACTTTCCTAAATGCTTGCTTATGAGTGGTTGAAGAATGATGCAAGTTAGGAGTTAAAACATTGCTTTGAGTCAATCAGATTGCACAAATTGACTGTGATCTCAAAATGGAAATAATAAAACATCTATCTTGTGACTATCTCGTTTCTATTCCTTTAGAGTTGAACAAAGATTCCTAAAGCCTAAAAATTAAAAAATTCGGCCAAAGTTATCTTCCGATCTTATCATTCAAAAGTTGAAAAAAAAGCAAGCGATGACCCAAAACTTAGAGTAACCTGAAAACGACCTACAAGTTGACTACCTGAAGATGACCGAAGTTGTGTAAAAATTTGAACACAGTCTAAACGTTCAAGGTATTTGAGCCTCAAGTTGATCTAAAGGTTAACCTACCTGATGATGACCAAAAAGATGCCATTATCTATAGATGATCTGACGTGCGAGACAACTTGAAGAGAGTATAAACGTTCAAGGTGCCTCACGATAATATAAAGTTTGAAATACCTGGAAAACAGTGTAAACGTTCAGGGTACCTTTCAGGATGATCTAAGGTTTGAAATACCTTGAAGACAGTGTAAACGTTGAAGATACCTCAGGATATAAGGTTTAAAATACCTTGAAGACAGTGTAAACGTTCAAGGTACCTCAGGATGATAAGGTTTAAAATACCTTGAAGACAGTGTAAACGTTGAAGATACCTCAGGATGATAAGGTTTGAACTACCTTGAAGACAGTGTAAACGTTCAAGGTACCTCATGATGATAAGGTTTAAAATACCTTGAAGACAGTGTAAACGTTCAAGGTACCTCAGGATGTTATAAGGTTTAAAATACCTTGAAGACATGCAGTGTAAACGTTCAAGGTAACTCAGGATGTTATAAGGTTTGAACTACCTTGAAGACAGCGTATAAACGTTAACGTTCAAGGTGCCTCACGATAATATAAAGTTTGAAATACCTGGAAAACAGTGTAAACGTTCAGGGTACCTCTCAGGATGATCTAAGGTTTGAAATACCTTGAAGACAGTGTAAACGTTCAAGATACCTCAGGATGATATAAGGTTTGAAATACCTTGAAGACAGTGTAAACGTTCAAGATACCTCAGGATGATATAAGGTTTAAAATATCTTTAAGACAGCGTAAACGTTCAAGGTACCTCAGGATGATATAAGGTTTGAAATACCTTGAAGACAGTGTAAACGTTCAAGATACCTCAGGATGATATAAGGT
>JAOBRD020551570.1:0-16512 GCA_027575215.2 Hydrozoanthus sils | reverse complement strand
CTCTCTCTCTCTCTCTCTCTCTCTCTCTCTCTCTCTCTCTCTCTCTCTCTCTCTCTCTCTCTCTCTCTCTCTCATACTCCCCCATACCATTATCAGGCGATAGAGCTAAAACATAAATACTGCGTGTTGTTTCAAAAATATATTGTCAACGGTTTTATCTGTTTTAAAAATGCTGCTTATGACGCCAGAAGACCAAAGAGTTACCAGTTGTTATTAAATCTGTTTGGTATCCTTACTTCTTGTTGCGTTTCTCTCTCTTTGTTTATCAAAACATTTTGAATAAGCCCCCTCCCCCTTCCCCCTTCCCCCCTCTCCCTTTCTCTAATTGATGAGCCCCCCGTCTGAAATTAAGTGAAAGATCCAAAAATACATAAGCCCCTGGGACTTATTGAAGCGGCTACGATGATCTAGAAGCCAAACGTGGGTTCCAATATTAAAACTTATTAAGTTAATTAGAAAAGGAAATCTGAATCAATAGAGTTGTCTCTGATATTATTTTTTCATTAGATTACGTTTGTATTAGAACAGTATAACATTGTGGAGCCAAAAATGGGTGCAGTTTTTGCCGGTAAAATTCTAATTGGTCTGTAGTCTGTGGGTTTTCTACATATTCGTTTCCCTTAGAATGATTATTTCTCACGTTTTCTTCCTATTCCAAAATTCATTTGTTTTCCGAGCTATAGATTGTTTAGCCGAATAAGAGTCGTTTCTTATGTTATTTGTTAAAATACTTTGAATGGTGAGGGTTTAATAACTTAGTTGCGAAGCTTGCATGTATTACTTGGAAACTAAACTATTTCTTGAGTTCGCTCCGCGAAGAACCAGGTAGGCAATTGGCGACAGCAGATTCAGTGTTCGCGGAACAGACTAAAATAAATTTGAAGTGATACTTCCTTTAGTTAAATATTGCAAGCTACACACAGATAATACGCTAAGTGGCGATTCATGACCTTGTATAATACTTCAGAACTACTTTATTACGCGTCATTTGCGCGTCACGAAACTAAATTTGACAAATTCGCGTCAATATTGACCAAGTGGGAGTTTTCTAAGCGCGTAAGTTTTGACAACTTTAATTTTATGGCGCGATAATTTAGACAGCAATTTTTTATTTCCTTTATTTATAGCATGTCAAAAACACTGGATCGATTGTTTCACTCAATTCATATCTTCAACTGTTTCTTTATTAAAACTAATCGTGACCCGAATTTGTTTTATGACTCTATGCACATGTTTGTCTGTTTCTATGCTAAAAAATTTAATGGGATCAGAAGCAAAGAATACGCGGTTTTACTGTTATCCAAAATATTTTTTTTCTTTTCAAATATAAAATGTTTTATCCAATCGCGCTAATATTGCGTTTATAATCTTCTAGAAATGAAAACGTCGGCCCTTCAAATCGCGTTAATTGCGTTAAAGGTATAGCAACATAGAAATGTGTGGACGACAAAAAGTTCTATGGCCGAGTCTTCTAAAAAGGAAAGTAAAGCCGTTCCGGTAAGCCGTCACAAAATCAAAGCAGTTTAACGCTGATGTTGCAAGGAACTCTTAAAAGACTTTAAGGTTAAGAAGCATGGGCTTCACCTACTTTCAGTTAACACTTTAACATGCAATAGCCCATGAAGCTAAAGTTTTAAGGTTAGCTATCTCTCATAAAAAAACATGAGTTTAAATCTATCTCCTTCTAAAAGAGCTCAGAGCTTTTTCTTTTAAATCTACCATCGCACGTACTTCTCTTCCTCGTTCACTTTGGCGGCCTATATTGTTTCAGCTTATCATTTTGAATTTAATTTAATTAATCAAAACACTGTGCGTAGATATGTTTAACTGAACCAATCAAATTGTTGTATTTAAATGAGTAGCTTTAAACTAAAAACAAAATAATCTTTTCTTAGAACTTCAGGAATAAAAAATCGATCGAAACTTTACGAATCGAGGACGTTGCAACGAAAAATGGGCTTCAAGAGACAGTTTGGAATATTTTCTGTTAGTCGCAAATCATTAGCGACTTTGCTTTTTTGTTTCGTGGTTCTATGTTACGTTTCAATGAAGATCATCGATTTGCCAGCGACAGAGTTGAGAGTTAACGATCAGGAGATTAGATTCACAGAGATTAACGAAAACGGAAATCATCAACTTCTTTCTGAAGTGACTATGCTGAAATTTGAGTTGGTTCAGTTAAAAAAGATTTTAAACCAACAAGGTAAGGACAGTATGTTACCATTGGTTAGGACAGACAACAAGATCAATTCTCCTATTCATTCACAAAAACCACCAGATACTGCAGAAATAGCCCTTAGAATGAACTTAAACATACAGCGTGGTCTCAATGCTCATTTATGGTATGGGAATTGTTTGAGCAGATTCGAAGATTTGTGTAATTTCCTGGTCTTTCCAGGCGCACCAGATCACAGACAGATTATTTGATACATCTGGTCCTTTAAAAGATTTTAGCCTCCGGATATTTGGGTTTCTTCATCCACCTGCAACTGGATGGTATCTTTTTAGAATTGCTTCTGACGGTTCTTCACAGCTCTGGTTGAGTAGTGACGAAGACTCGAAAAACTGTAAACTTATTGCTTCAGTTGAATCAAAGGGCATGGTTGAAAATACAGTGGAAGGCGACTTCTATCCTAGCCAAAAATCGCGACCAGTTTTGCTGGAAAACAAAAAAAAGTATTTCATTGAAGTGATCCATATCAATGGAGGTGGCCCAAACTTTCTTCACGTTTCGTGGCAAGGACCCTCAGAGGTTTCCTTCAAAAGCATACAACCGGAGTATTTATCAACATATTTTGTTGATAAAAACTTAAATCGTCTAAAATATTTTGATACGATTATACCAAAATCAGCATCATGTCGAAAAGCAATACCGAAAGAAGGAAGGAACCCCTACTTTGCTACTACACAAAGACCAGCTTATCTCGAACATAGCGAAGTCAAAAACGTCTTTCCGACTTGTTCAAGATATGATCCAAGTTATATCGTGCATGGCAGAAAGATAAAGACATGGGAAGCATACTACAGTATCATAAACTACACTATAGTGCACCCTTTGCCGGAGTACAACCACGTTATTTATCGTGGTAAACACTACCCAGTAAAACTTGCGCAAAATGAAGTCGATAAAGTTGTTGCGATGTATATGGAAGAACTGGATAAGCGCAAGCCGGGGTAATTATCTAACTTTCGTTAAGTATTATCTAACACTCGTTAGCCATTTTATTATTTATCTACCGATACAGCCTTTAAGCTACCTTTCATGGATGAAGGTTAATGGTTTGAAAAGAAGAGGGCCGCACAAATGTTCGACCCTCGACAAGGACGTATGAAAAAACCTTGGCCTCACGGCGTTTGGCAATCACATTAGTTAACGACTGAGCCAAGTCGTACACCAACTAAATTTTAAACCCAAACGAAACAACGCTCCCACAAAGGGATAACGCTCAAGACATCAACATTTCGAAAACTTCTTAAAGCGAAGATTTAAAAGTATCAACTATTTATGTTGATTATTAATTAGCTATCGCATTGTCTCTCGACACATCAAACAGTTTTTATAAAATCTATAATTTAACGTAAAATAGCACTAGACTTTATGTGAATATGTGATAGAACTGAATTGTTTTGTATTCGACCAAAAACACATTTTCTACTTTACCTAAAACATCCAATTTTCAATTAATTGGAAAGCAAAAAAACTCGAAACCCCGCGGTTTAAGGGGGGAGGGGAGGGGAACAACAACCGGATCCAATAGGACCTTTTATATAGTCGTACGACAAGTAAAGAAACAACATCATTTTGGGGCAGGTTTATTGGCAATATTTCAAGTAGCCGTGCTACTCTATATCAAGACAAAGCTGGAGTGAGGTGAGAACATAACGGAATATAAGGACACCTTCAATATCTGGTGATATTTAAAAATGATGTTGTTGTAATGGCCCGGCATTCAGATTTTCTTTATACACACCGATAGTGACGTCTGTTACATGCATCTCTAAACAAGAGATCCAGCATCCGTTTTATCTTGCTTCGTGTAGTCCTTTGCATTCAAAGGACTTTATGTACAACATTAGGACCAATAATGACGTTTGCGAACAAAAGCCAGCTTACGTTAACGGAAGGTGCTTGCATTAACTCATTGAGAACCCAAATGAAGTGTTTGATTAGCTGCTCCCCCATACTTAATTGTCTTCTTCCGCAGCAATTAATTTCGACTAATCAGTCACGGCGCTTTATTAAACCGGTACCCGTTGTAGCACAATCAACGTTTTTTGGAACTATCTTCCTGAGAGCCTGAAACTCGTGCTTAAATATTCTCAAAACTAGTGAAGAAAAACTGCTGTCTGTTGTGTCCCGTATTTGGAACCATCTTCCATATTCGGGAGTGCGTCCATATTTGGAGGGGACACGAGAAGAAAGAGGACAGTGTTTTAGGTTGTTTACCATTTACCAAAAAATTTGGGAAATTTCGGTTGGAATGTAAGTGGGAAGACTATTTTGGTTTGCCCGACCGAAAATTTTCCAAAATAAACTGAACTTCTTGAAAGATAGTCCAAAATTTCCAACCGAAATTTTCAAACGGAAAATGTGTTTTCCATTTGTTGCTCTCCACCAGTTCCAAGCCCTACTCCAGTTTTGAAGTGTGTCACGTGTTAGGTAGTTTATTGAATACGACGGAGCCACAACCTCGAAAACCAACAACTCTCGTTGAATTTCTTTTCATGAAGGTTGCAATGGCTATTATCAAGTGCACTTCTTCATTGTTCTTATTATCAAGAAACAATTCTTCGTTAAATGAAGGATTTGCAACCTCGTTAAATAACATCATTTCGGCCGCCATCTCGAACAGGCCAAACTCGTCTTGGGCCGTCTCGGTAATTTAGAAGTCGTGCAATAAATGATACACGCCAATCCTGAACCGAATTTTTTCATTTCAGGTTTTTGCTTACCATTTGTACAAAGCGTCAACCAACCAGTTTTCCCATGTAAATGGTAAACAACCTTTATATTTTCAGGATCTTGCCCAGGTATTACTCGTCGAATATGTCCTTTTATATATGCTAATCGAATATATACTTGATTCACAATACTGTCAACCTGATGTTTTTAAAGATTTTTTAATCCCTTTGGTTGCTAACTCGAAAAACGAGTCAGGTTGCGTTATATTTCTTGAATTAAGCTGAAAGCAAGCCGCCAAAGAAATTAAAAAACCTATAGCACAATCATAAAAAGACTTGAAATTAAAACTGCAAACTTTTTCATTCAAAAACGCCGAAGGAGCAAATCTCAAAGGGCTCAAAAGGTTTTAATTATTAAACAGTTTGTTCGCAGTGCATTCAAAGGTAGTCGTGCAACGTGAAAAAGGGAGATTAATGTTTTGCTGCCAAAAGATGGCTCGACTATCCGCCATCTTGCATACGGAGGTACTCTTGAGTTTACATACATGAAAAATATTCATTCTCTTCTCTTAGACGCATTAACAATTTTTGACACTTTCCAGCTAAAAAAATTGTTCCTAACAGGCTTCAAAGAACAAAATCTGTCCAACAAAGAAAATAAATCAACAAGACTTTCGACATGTGTGTGTATGTAAAATTGTAACGGAACTTGTGCTCAGAAAGAGAAAATCTATAGATAAACTTCCAGAACACTTTAGAGAACAGGGCCCGGTTCCTCAAAACCGCGATTAACTTAACCCAGGGTTAAATCTTAACAAAACCTTTTGGTTGGCATGGTAATTAACCCTGGGTTAGCACTTATCGGGTTTTGGGGAACCGGGTACAGTATTGCTTTGGTAAACGATTTTTATAAACCTTCTTAGTTCTATTTCGGTTGTGGTATAACGATAAGCATTATATTACGTGTCTTCGTATTGTACAAAAAACTAAAAACTTAACAAACTATATAGGCCGGCCATCTTTGGGAGTTATCTGTAGCTTGCCGCAAGGACGAACTGAATCGGGAAAAGCCGTAAGAATAGATAATATTGGTTATACTACAACTAGTGGAACAACGTAAGTCCTGAATTCTAATAGAATAGGCTACGTTACTAGAGGGCTGGTAGTAATAGTCTCCGGCGATGAGCGAAAGTCCCGGTTTGAGTTGAAAACCTAACAAAACAATTGCTGCTGTTAAATTGCGTTTTGAGGAAATTCAAAAGAAGTTTTTCGATAATGTACTAGAGATAGTCCTACTTGAGAAAGTCCAAAAGGGCAACGTACAAAGTTAGTATGAAAATCTTTAAGGGTAATTTAAGCTTTTTTTTGGTACCAGACAAAATTTGCGCAATCGAGCGTAACATTACGTGACGCTACGTGGTGCTACGCGACGCTACGTAATGCTGCGCAGCGCTTTACGTAGCTCCACTTAACATAGCAAAAGCAGTGCATACAATTATGGAAAGCTTTTACTACTAAAAAGTTAAGTTGATAAGGTCGTATAAGAGTCAAATAAAGGTTTATTTTTCACTGTTTAGGAAGTACAAACTGAAGAAAGTTTTGACCGTGGAGATGAAACTCGACAGAGTGTATCTGAACAAACGGTTCTTCATTGAACTCGAACTCACGGACGTTTCCCGGAATAAAGCGGTTGTTCTGTCTGAGTACGTGCAGCAACCGAACGACAGCCGGTCTATGTGTTATCCAGAAGGTCTGGAATGGAACAAACATGCCGACGTTTATTTTGTAATAACAGCAAAAAACCAAGGCCGCTGGATTCAACATTTTATCAACAGCTTGGAGAAGATTTATGAAGAGACCAAAGATGAACACATACATGGAGTTGTGTTTGATTACAACAGTGACGACTTCGATTACGAGTCAGCTAAGAAAAGAACGTCTTTACCCAAAGTAACTTTCGTACAAAAGAATTCGGGAAAGGGCTTCGTGAAGACTATTGCTTATAACGAAGCAGTGGCAACTATCATCTTTTTAATGGACCTTCATTTGGAAATTGTTAGTTCCTTGGTTGATGAAATTCGTAAGGTAAGGCACTAGTCGAGTTACTAAAGTTCTTCTGAACGGCTTGAGCTCAAGACTAGGCGCAAGCGTTTCTAAAGCGACCTGAATAGAAAGAGGAAAACATTGATTTCGTTTCGGGAAATGTTTTAACTTTTTAAAAGAAGTGTGCCACTCTGCGAAAGTTATTCCGTTAGTTACTCGTGTTATGTGTAAAACGTATCTTTCACGTACATGTTAATCTTAAACAAACCTGTTATAAGAACCTGTTACACAAACCTGTTATAATAAATACCTGAACTACACAAACCTGCTATAAGTACCTGTTACGCAAGCCTGTTATAAGTATCTGTTCACAAACCTGTTGAAAGTACTTGTTCCACAAACCTGTTATAAGTACCTGTTACACAAACCTATTGAAAGTCTTGTTCCAAAAACACTGTATTAAGTACCTGATACACAAACCTGTTATAAGCACTTGTTCCACGAATCTGTTATAAGTACTTGTTACACAAATCTTTTGAAAGTACCTGTTACATAAACTTGTTATAAGTACCTGTTGCACAAACCTGTTATAATGACTTGTTCTACGGACCTGTTATAAATACCTGTTTCATAAACCTGTTATAAGTACCTGTTACACAAACTTGTTACAAGTGCCTGTTACACAAACCTGAAAATAGCACTTAGTTTTCAAAGGGAATATGCTCAAAGTCGCTTTACAATGATCATCTTGCCCCCAGCAGAAAAGAATATTTACATCCAAGCGGTCAATATGTGCAAATATTTCACCTTCAATCAGGCCAGGGATTGAAACGGGGATCTCGGAGTTGGGAGGCACAGATCTTACCATTACCATTTTTCATATAACTTAATGTATAGTTCCCAGGAAAACAGTTAACGGCTCGTGACTTTCAAGTTTTTTTTTTTTTATCAATTCTCCCAACATCTCCCTCGTGGAATAAAAATAGTACATTTCCACGGAAAATGCGTTTTATTGCTTAAAAAACATATTTTAATACTTAAGCGGCGATTTTTGTAACTTTTTTCTACAGCGCACAGTTCAAGGCAAGTTGGTGTATGCACCTGTTTTAACAAGATTGGAATGTGGTGCTGGTGCTGCATCTCCAAGAGGCTTCTGGGAAGTTGCTGGGTACGGCCTCATTGGCATATACAAGTCTGACTGGGATAAGTTTGGCGGATTTACCATCCACCGAGAGGGGTGGGGTGGGGAAGATTGGGACATTATAGACGCAATCGTGGGATCGTCTCTGGACGTCGAGAGGCTCAGAACACCTTACGTGTTACATATTTATCATAGCAAAGAGGGAATGTGGACGAATCCACTAGATCCTTTCAAAGGCTCATAAGATCAGTTTGAATCTCAGATTTGAGCAAGCTTGTGGACAAATAACGTCTGGGATCGAACAATAACTTTATTGTAAAGAAGGCGACGTATATTATAATAAAATATCTCCCTCTGATATGATATTGTTTTTTTCCGTACAGGCTTTTCGTCTTTCTCTTGTCTACCACCCTCTACACGTTATCCAATAGGAATTCTCCCCGCTGAAAGTTTCATTATTGCTATTTTCCTTTGCTTGTACTTAGACCACGGTTGTTGCTGAGTTCTTTCTGATGTTTATCATATCTTTTTTATATGTTTAAAAACAATCATCAAAAACTTCAAATCTTGTGATATTAAGTCAAAAAATAAAAGTAACCAAATCTTAGAACTTTCAAAACTTTTACTTTTCGAAAGTTAATTTTTCGGACGATAATATTTTTTGGACCACTGTTTTCTTGTCTGAAAGTTTTAAAAATAGTCCCAATATTTTCGTATTTAAAGTATGATAGTTCAAAATGATGGGGATTTGGAAATAATCGAGTTCGAAGTACGTAACAGGGTTCGACTCTATATGCATAAATTATTAATAAAAAGACATTTTATCTCAGATTGTTTACCGGATGTTATAAGCTAGGCTAGTTAGGCCAACTACACAACACAGTGGCATCTGTTTTTGGAAACACGTGACCCACGAGTTTTGATACCAATTTTTGACCAGTTTCTTCTATATCTCAAGAAATGAGACTGGTTTTGAGGTAGTACTGAAGTTTAGAAATCGATTGAATACCTTCCTGTTTTGATATCTCAAACCGTTTTCAGTCACGTAGGAAGTTCAAACTAAGTACACAAAAGTCTTCAGCAACAAAAGCTTTGCGTGTTATTACCATGCCAAAAATAGTTCAAAAGATCTTTCATTCAAATGTAGATACTGGAAAAGTTTCGACTCAGCATGAGCGCGGGCTTATATACCTGTACGCACTTTGAGATAAGCATTAATTCATGAGATTCCGGGAAAATGCTCTGCTAAAAGGAAATTAGAGGTAAACCTTTTGATTATAATGTTAATTATCTACAAATAATTTGGCAATATATTTTCGCCAGGTTAGAATTATTGGTAAAAGGTAAAGTTTATAGCTAATGCTCAAAAACGTTTGGGTTTTCCTACCAAATTTGTAAATTCTACCTTTTTATCGACAATCTACAAACAATGTTTCTTATCTTTTTTCTTCATTTTTAAGCTGTTATTTTGACTAACTTGTTTAACTTTAGCTCGAGAATGAAAAACATTGAAAGGAGGTCCAATGAACAAGTGACTACCATCTGATCAACTGATTAGGAAACATGTCATCTTTATAACTCGTTTGAGTACCGACCAAAATTCAGCAGTGCTGAAAAAAATCGGCGCAAAAATTCACCAAATCCTGCTGGTTATTGGACAGACGAAAATTTAAGCAGTACTAAGTCGTTCGATACAAAACAAGATTTTCCTATGTGATAAAATCAGCAAAGTTCTAAAATAAGAGAATACCTAAACCAGATTTTTGGCATTTTCTTTGTTTGTTCAATTTCTTGGGTAGCCATATATGTAACGAAAATAAGTTTATTCACAAAACATTGACCTAAAGTCCTTAAGCTCACAACTTGAGTAAGAAACAAATTATATTTCTGTTACGTTTTATTGCCGTAAGGTGATTTTGAGGGTGAAAGATTTATCACCTTGAACTTTAAATAATGACAACAATTAAAGAATTTATCATAGCTCTATGTTTTATTAGCGTCATAAGTTTCGGCACGAATCATCATTTCTGTGTACTAAAATCAGCCAAGAAGCCTGCCCTAGGAAACTTCTGGGAACAATAACTCGGCATAAACAGTACAACGAACTTAGATAAACTGTCGAGAAGCCTGTCTAGGATATTCCTGGGAACACTAATTCGGTATAAACAATACAATGACTGAATGAGGATAAAAATGGCCGTGAAACCTGCCGTAGGAATTACAACTCAGTATAAACAGAATCAAACTCGCTTTTGTTATATAGCTAAATCCGGTGAGTTCAGTTACCTAAGTAGATTAAAATATAACTTTAATAGTAAACGCAGAGCTTTCATCCAAAAACATTTATACTTCTTGACCGTCAGCATCAACCTTAAATTACAAACACAAAATAAAATAAACATGGTAAATACAGTAGAACGGCATTTGCATATAACGGCTCTTTCGGCGATGCATGATTCGTTGATACACTCACCAGTTGGTACTTCTAAAAAGTTATGCACAAGTCAATTGAAACCACAGCCTCCGACGCCCCCTGCGACAGGGCGGGGAATTTAACATTGTGCCACTGTTAAAAATTATTTAATTTCCCGCCCCCGGGATCAGATGGCTTGTTAAATAGCCCGGGGTTAGTGGGGCCTACATGCATTCATTGTATGTCCATATGCTTTAAACTTTGTATAAAATGAGCAAACGAACTAAAAACGAGAAAATTTTAGTGCTCATGAAAGTTAAGCAGGTTGCTATATTCACCTTTATTAAAAATATTTGATGAACGTTATTAACCAAGTGCAACATGGAAAAAACACATCCTCTACTCTCTGACTGCACGCCACAAAAACGTCTGGCCTTTGAGTTGCATTACATAACATCATGTCACTTGAAGCAACGTTTAGAGTATCATATTTCCTGATGCTTCTTCAAAGAGCACTCGAAGAGCACAAGAAGGTTATAGGTTTATTAATCTTAGTACTACCTTTAGGGGCACTGCAGCACCACTCAAGAGCACCGAAAGAAAAAAATGACAAAGAATTTATTATCTGAATTTTGATATTTCTCTGTTCCCTGCAAACCTGACTCACTTGCTTGGAAAGTTACTAACTGTTGTGGGAACGTCTGTGGTCATTCTTTAACTGGCAATTCCGAGCTGATTGTACACAAGCGTAACTCGTTAATAACTTCGTAAAACGCGTCTGATCTAAAAAACCGTTGGTTAAAATTATTGTATTGACGTTTTCGTAGTTCCTCAAATCTTTCAATTATTAAATCCCCGCTTATTCCCCGCGTCCGTGACGGTCACATGCAGTTAAATCCCTGCACATTGATCCCGACTCTCTCGTGGTTTCAATTGACTGGCGCATTAAGAATACAAACGATACTTTTTACTGAATTTTGTTTTCACTTTTCACCTCTTTTATTTTGTGGATATTTGGGACTACTAGGAAAAACCTACTTTAAATTGTCAGTTGTTTTTTAGTTTTAGCGAAAAACGTGATTAAACGATGTTTACATGCATGATAGCGAATGGAGATTCATTCCGGAATGAAAACTTTGATCTGGCGGGAGAACCGGGCAATGAGTTCATACCAGATCAAGCCATTCCGCTTTGAAAACGTTTGAAGTATCATGTAAACAAATAAAGCGATTAATTTTGTATGGAAACGGGATGAACTCGTACCGGAATGAATTTCGATCCAGTATCTTAGACACCGCTTACGGTTGACAGGATCTTTTAAATAAAAATATACTGTATTCATCCCGCTATTGTTACAAACGCAATGAAAGTGATTGTTTAAAGACATATTTTAAAAGCTTAGTTTTGACCTTTTTAATAGCTTGTATATCTGAAAGGATTAATATTTATACATAGAATCATAGCTTTTAATGCAGTTTTTATTGTGAATGCAAATACAAAAAAAAAACCGCCGGCCCGATTTGCCACTAAATCAAACAGTGGAGACTACAGGCTTACCACCATCAGTGTGTGTTTCCGTTCAATTGAGCTTTCTTGCGGTTTGTCAGTAGCTCGCACAGAATTCTTCCTCGTAATCTCCTTGGTCGTTGCCCCGCGGCCCGATCCCCGAAACCTTAAAACTCCCAGGAAATCCCCAACTTATTCGGCTGGATCTGAATGCGAACACACCACAACTAACGATCATTTACTGTGACCTTTATTTAAGAGCATATGAAACGCGGGAGAAGATTACGAGGACGAATTGAGGGTGGTAAGCCTGTGCGTAGACGAAGCAATTGTTTCGATAAAGAATGAAAATAGTTCTTGCAGAAAGCACTTTTAGGTCATATTATGAGCAAACGGAGTTTCGCGGGCGAAATCAGAAGTGAAAGCTATCATATTGAAAGGGCAAGCTTTTAAAATTTTTTTAAAAGTTGCCCCACAATCTTCAAACAGTTCGAAATAAGTGACGTCAGTAGTTCGAATTAAATTTCTAACGGTCGCTCTAGATCTAAGTCTAAATTGAGTTTAAAAACCAACCAGAGTTGTTTTCTTTTTTTGATAGATGCCAACCAGGATACACAATAAAGACGGCAAATAAAAGTATCTTGCTTACCTTGTTTAAATTGTGGTATTTGCAGTCATTTAGATGGGTTTTGGGGCGGGTTTCTGTCAGTGTGCGTTCTTCATGCAGCTTCGCATAACTACATAATGTACGAGACTGAAATAGTCACGAAGACAACACATAAGAGATTATAAGTGAAGTTTATTTCAAACTAGGTGGTAGTTTGTTCGTATTTAGAGATGCGAAGAAGTTCCCATCTATTCTCGTATACGGTCAGTGTTACTTACATGTTAGCTAACACTAAGTACATGAAGTCGGTCGTACTAAGGTTCGTAGATGCATAAAAAAAAGTCGAATTTTACGTTTGGAAAGCCTGTGGTGACAACAGGAAGTTGTTTGCAGACCGACAAATCTGCTGTGAGCTGTGTGAAATAACCGAATTGCATTGCGTGAGTTTGCTGCAAATCCCCTATTGACATGGCTCTGTTCTGCCTATAACGGACTTAAGAAATAAAAATACAAGAATCGGGAAGTTAAACTTAGAAAAGTGCAAAAATTTATGCGGTAAACAAGTTCAAATTACGAATGTCGAGAAGGTCAAACGTTTGCAAAGATCGCTAACAATTAACAGCTGTACTCAGTTCTTGAAGATAAATGAAACAATTCCTAATCAAAAAGTTCTCCATAAATGCTGATAACTGTGCTTGAATAATTGTTGAACCAAAGTGGGATAAAACTCAATTTCTAAGTACTTGGAGCGTCAGCTGAGATAAACAATTTCTGTACCACGCGGATGACGATCGAGCATGAGAAGTCAGGGATCATATTCAGCTAAACGAAATAACACGACATCAGAACGATATTTGGTGACTGGCCAAAAAGTGTTTTTCCGAATCACGTGGGTTTATGCCCTTACTTACGTTCGGAACCTACACGATGTCATTATGGCAACAGCCACCAGATGTGTTTTTGGTTAAATATAGTTAATATATTTCCAAATTGAGTTGCATATACCTTTTAACATTAATTAGTTTTCTCAGCATCCTGTGCTAGTAAAATTTGTTCTTTCAAAAACGTTAAGAATTAAAGTTGTTTGTTAGTTTTTAAGATTAAGTTAAAACAATAGAATATTTGTCCTCAGGGCAAAGTCTTCATTTTATAAGTTATTTTGTCCACAATTTTCAATATCTGAATACCAAGTTTTAAATCTGAACGTGTTGACTGTTTTTTGGCAATGAAAAATTCAGCACTGCTGAATTTTTGTCTCAGCTATTGATGTGAATGAATTGCTGAATTTTTGTCTCGGCTAAATTCACCAGGATTTGGTGATTTTTTGAAAAGAAACAATCAAAAGGCCTATATCCATTGCATTATTTGATGTTTATTTTTTATTAAGAAAGACTTACGTGTAGAGGTTGTTTATCTGAGCTCTTGGGCTGATGATGCACCTGGAAGTATTCTTCAGAATAATTACTATTTTTCGCCCAAAGGTTCATCACTGCTGAATTTTTGTCTCGGCTAAATTCAGCAGGATTTGGTGACTTTTTGCGATGAAAAATTTAGCACTACAAAATTTTGGTCTCGGTTATATATTCAGCAGGATTTGGTGGTTTTAGAAAAGAAACATTCAAAAGGCCTATATTCATTGCATTATTTGATGTTTATTTTTTAGTAAGAAAGATTTAACTGTAGAGGTTGTTTTCCTGAGCTCTTTCAGTTTTTCAGCAGGACTCATAAAAAATAACGTAGCCGTCTAAAATTTCAACAGAAATTAAAGTAATTTGTATGCCATCGTAAAAATTTGACAGAAAGTAACATATTTTGAAGTTGTGTTTCACGTTTGCAAAATTTGTTAAATTTGTTAAATGCTAAAATGTAAAAACTGATTTTAGTTCGGAAAGCCTTATTTTGTTCGAAGGAAATTAGAAGAAGAAAGTTTCCGCTAAGAAATGACTGCTGTGCTGGAACAAAGGCTAAAGTTATACAATTTCGTTTTGACACCACCAAAAAAAATGTTCATTTGTTTGCCATTTGGTAAATAGAGAAAAACTCAAGGGGTGTATAGACTCTATATCTTCACGTATATTAAGAACAAGACTACAAATTTCGGAGGTCTTTCAAAAAATTTACGACACAACAGAAGGAACCAGAAATAATTTTTTTCAAATGGAAATTAAAAGATTTCATTTCTTTTAACCACGCCGTCCACGGTCAGAGATTTTATTACATCTCCAAAACATCTGTTTACCGAAAAAGAGGCCTTTTTTCATTATTAATTAGTACATTTACCTTTTTTTACAAATGCATGCTAAGACTAAAAAAAGAGCATTACAATAAAGTTTATATGCATGGCAAAAAAATCAGTCGAGTTTAAATGGACGCGTTATTATTTACATCAAAATAGCCAATAAAATTGTTTAAACGTAAATTATTTAAAAAGGAGAAACTTAAACACGTTAGTGGTCTTCAAAGATATTGGATTCGCTAAGCTCGAGCTTTCATTAAAGAAAACGTACATTTGGCAGGTCTGGCAAAGAGAGAATAGCCGTTCTACTATCGACCATCTTGTCGAGACTAAGTGTTTGAAATATCGACAGCTAACGGTAAGTATTTGTTAACAAAAATATTTACAATTCAGTAAATTACGCCTTGTTCTGTCAAACAGTATGTTCTGTGCAGCAAATGATTAATTTCTGCTGTTTAGCGGCTCATAAGCGCTAGAATTTGCAGATGCAAAGACAAGTTCCATATCAGTTTCAAGAATTCGAAAAGTATTTGATCTTCAGAGAGGTCAAAGTGTAACATGCTGTACGATTAGCCAAAGGAAAGTGTAAGAGAAGCCGAGAAAAAAAACTTCTTTCTCGGTTTCTCTTAAACTTGTCTAACTAATTGGTTTAAAATTACAGCATGTCAGAGATAATGGCCTCTCTTAAGATGATCACATTGATCGAACATGTAACTGTTCAAAAAAACTGCAATTGCAATGCATTCCACAACAATTATTTTTCTTTTCAGTAGAATTAACTAAAATGGTAATTTGTCAAAAAAAAAACAACTTCAGCTTTATGCACATGCTAATGGAACAAAAAGTGTTGGTTCGGCTTGGCCCCAAATTGAAAATATTATTTCTTCAAAATTTGTTCAACTTTACCATAAATTCCTAATTTTAATTCCAGTCAGTGGCGTAGCCAGGACCTGAACATTTTGCAGGCCCATTATAGCCGAGCGAGCACCTAAAGCACGAACACTTCTAGGGGGCTCCGGGGGCATGCATCTCTGGGAAAGTTTTGAAAATTGCGTTTCTGAATTCGCCATAAATGCACTAAAGTCATAACCTAGCGAAGATGTTTCTCCTGCTCCTTTCGTTTGTGGCATCAACATTTGGGGTTTGGGGCGAGTATTAACCACGCAGCGTTCTTTGTAAACAACAATTTTAACAGATGCTTTTAAAAATTTGTTCAAATAATTTTTCAATACTACTATTTTCCCAGTCAAAATAATTTGAAGGCCCAGGCCTGCTGACCTACAAGCTGGCTACGCCACTGCTGGCAATTTCTTAAAGCAAACTGTGAAGCAATTGTTCGATAAGTCATGCAGTGATATTAGTTTTGGGATATTGGTGAATAAAGTATTTTCTTACCGCGATGCACTCGAAATTGCCAAAAATATAAAATTTCCATAATTTGAAATTTTCTCAAAAAAATTAGTTTACAGACTCTGTAAACTTAATTTACATTTTTTTTACAGGATTTCTAAACTACAGTTACAGACCTTTCAGGGACCATTCATTTTTTATGGGTAGAGGGGGCGGTGGTTTTTAAATAATCTCTGAAAAATATTGCATGTCCCCCTATTTTCCCTTAAATTTTTGAGTGCCCCTCCTCAAACCACTATATATTTCTGCCTGTG
>JAOBRD020551470.1:0-16513 GCA_027575215.2 Hydrozoanthus sils | reverse complement strand
CCCCCCCCCCCCCCCCCCCCCCCCCCCCCCCCCCCCCCCCCCCCCCCCCCCGCAAGTGCATTGACCACCAAAGTTATATGAGGCAAGTTTGAACCTTGTGTTTGCTTGTTTGGTTTGGCAATGGAAAGTCATAACCAAAAGTCTGTATTGTACCGTAAGGGAAAGGATAATGGGTACGAAGTGTAACTATAGTTATCAGACATTAATGCTAATGACCATGATATGACCTGATGATGGCAATACAATAATTATCCCTTGATGGGATCTAAATAGTTGAGAAAATACTCAAAAAAGCAGAAGGTAACCTCCTCCCCCCCCCCCCACAAACACAGATACAAAAAAATCAGGGCATTTAGAAACAGACATTTGAAATATAAAACTCCTTCTACAAACCTGCCCCCCCTGAAAATTAGCCCAAAAGGGTTTTTGCCTTTGATAGATATAAAATTACAAGGTTGTACTGTGGAGTATCACAATACTAATAAATAACACTGTGTACAGGGTATGTTATAGTTTATGATCACTGCTGATCACAGAACATGTCATTGTCAGTTGGGTAGTCTTTGTCTCAGAAAAGGGTAGTTTTAATTCAGCAGTTACAACAACTACAAGCACATTGATTAAAAGACAAAATCAGTTTGAAGCAGTTGTAAGGTTCAGAGCACCATAACCAAATACAATTCCTTGAAACTCATTAGCTTTTTGAAATGAAAATATTTGTCCATGTAAATACCCTCCCAATTATTAAAGCCCTCTCCAGAAAAAGATAAAATAGTTTTTGACCAAAGTTGAGTCCCAGAGCTTATTTTTTACATTTTATTATATACAGTACATGTCATTAGTATTATATAATAAGTTTCATTAGTCATACTGAACATTATAGATAGTAATCGTGTCTGGAAAGTATACAAGTTATATATATCAGAATTTTTAATCTGTAAATTCAAGTGAAAATCAGTTGGATAAAAAACACTGTGTTTAATATATGAGAAACCAAAGTAAATATTTCAATTTTTTTCACTTTTGTGCTGAAGCAATGAGCTTTTGTTTGTTGTTAGCAACAACAAAAACAACTATTTGTTTCACCTTATAGGGAACAGCTAATTGTTAATTATATGAGGGGGGAGGGGGTGTCTTCCATAAGAAACATTTTATGTGTGTGTGTAGGGGGGAAGTCGTCTGTTTTATGTTGCTTGTAATCTTTTTTAAGTATGTTGTTTATACATTTTTTGTATAAAGAAAACAAGTTGGAAAAATTTTTGCATTTGATTGGAACCCAACTAAACTATATTCACAGGTCAGAAGTATTCTGAAGTGTGGAAGGAGTTCCCATCAGATTGGTTTGAAGGGTTAAACATCAAGAAACAGGTAACATCAAGTATTTATCACACTGAAGTCAACACTTACAAAGCAAAGTGCGGTGGGAGCCTTGAGATGTGGGAGAGTAGTGGATGGATAAAGAAACAGGATCCTTATGGATGGTTCCAGTGGTAAGAAAATATGGCAACTAAAAACCTGGGTGCAGAAATGGTCTGAGTGATTGTTACAGCACTTTTCTTGAGAGCTTGGTTTGTTTTACGTTTTTATAAATATTTCCATTAACATCAGCCTCAGGCAAAATCCTAATAGCTATTTGATCACACCTTCTTAGTTGCTGAATTAACTATGGTCTGTAACAGTAACAATGTTATTCAACCTAATTTACTGCAAGGTGCAGGCCCCTATTTTACAACAGGCAAAGTAAGATGGCAAGAGTGTGAAGTTTAAGAGTATTATCCACACATTCTCAAGCTTGAACATTTTCATGTTTTGGTGTTAGCAGTAGACCCAAACGCTGTTATTTGTAAAGTCTCAAAGGTTGGATAAATTTGTGCAATGTGTATAGTTTTCGTAGTTGTATCAAGATGAATTAGATTTCAGGAAAAAAGAAAGTGAAATGGAATTCAATAAAATAAATGGGAATAGAACAGAATTTAATAGGACTTAGTTTTCTTAAGGGGTTGGAATAGAGTGAAGCAGCATATAACTAGTAGAATACATTGTAGAGGGCAGGAGTGGAGTGGAGTGAAATGAATTGTAGAAGAGAGGAGTAGATTGGAATTGAATGGAGTATAGAGGAGTGCAGTAGAATCAAGTGGCATGTAGCAAAGTATTCTGAGGTAGAATATAGTGAAATGGAGTGGATTAAAGTATAGTAATAAGGCTTGTATAAGTAAAGTAGAGAACGGTAGAGTTCAGTGAAATTGGGTGAGTTGAATATAGTGGGGTAGATGGTGTATATGAGTGTAGTAGGATAACAAGTTAAGTGGAGTAGGATAGCATGGAGTTAAGTGGAGTGGGATGGCATGGAGCTTGGTGAAGTTGGATTGCATGGAATGTGGAGTAGGATTGCATGGAGTTAAGTTGAGTGGGATGGCATAGAGTTGAGTGAAGTGGGATGGCATGAAGTGTTGTGGAGTAGAATGGCATGGAGTTAAGTTGAGTGGGAAGGCATGGAGTGTAGTGGAGTGAGATGGCTTGGAGCTGAGTGGAGTAGGATAGCATGGAGTTGAGTGGAGTGGGATGGCATGGGGTTAAGTTGAATGGAATCGTGTAGAATAAGTGAAGTTGGATGGCATGGAATAAGTTGAGTTAAGTAAAATTTAGTGGAATGGCAAGGGTAAAATTGAGATGTTTTGAGTGGGTAAGGATGCATAATTATCTGGATGGGATGGGGTACAGTGGAGTAGGGTAAAGAGGAGGGAATATAGTAATGAGTAGAGTGTAGTGGAACAGAGTGTTTGGAATGGAGTAGAGTAGCGGAGTGGCAGTAGAGTGGGTTGGAATATACTGTAGAAAAATATAGTAGAGTGAAGTAGACTTGACTACAAGTAGATTCTGTTTATAGTGTAAGCGCTTGATAGGGTAGATTTGACTAGAGTGAAGTGCAAAAGAATGTCGACTCGTGATGTAAAAATGAAACTGACAAGATTAACATCATTCCTGTAGGTACTGCAGGTTCTACCTTGGCAGGCGGACGGAGGATGATCAACGTCAAATTAGCCGCTGGTCAAAATGCGCGGGTGAAAAGGGGCGATGGAAAAATAACCTTGTGACAAAGATTGTCAAGAGTGGTAGTTCCCATGACAACCCTAGTGTTTCACCTGTGGTAAGGCAAGTACTCCAACATTGGGGCTATCGACTGACGAAAGAGGACTTTGAGAAACAAGCGAAGATAGTTCGACAGAGGCTTGCTTCTAAGTCTAAGTAAACCGGACTCTTCTAGTTATTTTACATTACATTTACAAACCTTTTCTTGTACAACGTTTGAAAAACTGGGAAAACTTGAAACTTGGTTTACCTCACACAAAGGCAAACATAGTTATGCTTTTGTCTCTCGAAAAAGTCCAAATAAGTTTCAAAACATTTTTTGTAACAAGCAAATTAAGAATACAAAAACTGTTGGCCCATCCTTTTATTAATGCACGCACACACTCTTTGAGGACCCCCTAAGAAGAACCAGATGTTATACAGAATTTGTTGTTGTCGAATCAACCGTAAAAAAAAGTTTCGGAGGCGACTGTTCGATCCGTTTTTGGAGGTTAAACTTGTGTTCTTTGAATAAATTCGCGCATTTTTTTATGAAATGGATGTTTTAACTCATGACTCGAATATCCTGTACTCTTTATGCTTTGAATCTCCCTACCAGTATTAAAACAGGAATTTTGTTCAAACAAGGATAGCTAAACCGAGCTTTTATTCGAATTTACTTAGGTGAACAACCTTGTCGGTAAACGAACAGCTTGCTCAGGGTTGAAGCTGAAAGTGTTAATTTTCAAATACTTTATCCAGACTTGCAAAAAAGTTAAGCACGTAGGCAGTTGTATGTTAGGTATTAGCAGGATTCTTGTTTGTTAGTAGTTTATTTGTCTGTTAATATAAGAAATACCTTTTGTGGTTTTCTTTGTGTATGAAATTCACAAAAGTTGCAACGCACAAATTAAATCAGTCTCCGCATGTGAATGAAAAGTGATCGTTCACTTTAAGACTCAAAAAAGGATGCATAAGAGGACCAGAATGTACTCTAGTGCTTTCGAATCACCAGTACGGGAACTAATAAGTGAACTTGGTTTTCATGCGCGTCGTTCTGTCAAATTGCCACACCTGTTGCTGTTATTAAGAGAAATTAGGCGTTCATTTCCGTGAACTGATGGCGACCCATGGCGCGATGATCTATTCACTAGTGTTAATAAAGAACTAAAAAAAAGCATTATTTAGCAAAATGGCTCCATGCAGAGATGAATGGAATAGAATATCATTCCTATTCATGGAAGCGAATGTCATCCTCCTCTTCCAACCCCCTTCCCCTCCCCCATGATACACCCACACATATTTTACTTCACCAAACAGCTTGCCCCAAGATAATTTAGGCGAAGACTTTTACAACCTTTACGATTTAATAAGCAAATTAAATTTGAATAATGTATGTGAACTCAGTCCCTGGAGCTACATACTCCATTATAGGGTGAGAGCAGTTTGCACGACAAAAACTAATTATAGACAATAAACTACAGCTTGAAGAAGCGAGGTCTCGCACGAACAAAAGTTATTAGTCGGTATAACCAACGCAGTTTTGGTGTTAAATAGTTCTACACAAACTCGAATGCGTAAAAATGTAATAAACTTTGCGACAAAAATGTTAGGATTGGCGAGAAATGAAAGAGCTCTTATGGCACAACTTTCAGTGGAGAACGAAACTTCCAGAAAGAGTGGGAAATTAGAAAGTAGCAATTGAATTTCAAACAGCAAGAAGCTTTTTAACAACAAAAAGAATGTTTAAACTGTTAAAAGTGGTACATTAAAATTAAAAGCAACTTCCGTGAGGACATGGAAGCAGCTGGAAATAAAACTAATTTACCTTGAGATGCTCACTGTAAACAAACATTTACCATTCATTCAGTTGAAAAGCGCCGCCGTCTGTTTTTAACTTGACCTTGCAATTACCACCTCGATTAAGTCATCCCAACTTAGTTCAAAATTTACAAAAAATTTATGTCTTTGCCTATCATTTGATCTGCTTCAAATAACATAGTCTATACATTTCACCGGCTGTCACGTGGACAAAACGATAGCAATACAATTCTGAGCGTCTTAAAACAATGAAGGCTAAATTAGTCAAGATAGCCGAGTCGGTGGGGGAAAATACCTAGCAGCTATCGTGATTGGTCGATTATTTTTAGTAATGTCACTTTAAAACATCCCATAACTGAAATAATTAACTTTAAAGCGTTCGATTTTGCTTTATTTTGTAATTTTAAGTGTTTAACATCCGTGCTCGTTGATTATAAGTAACACTGACAGAAACACGGATCCGAAGCAGTTCGTTTGCACAAGGAAGATGGGGAGTGCTACGTTTTCAGGTCTTGCATTGAGTTTGCTTCTGTGTTCCTTTATTGTTGACAGTTCTACAAGAACCATCAGAAACTATAATGAAGACAATAGCGAAAGCAAGAGACGGTGTGTATCATTTCAAAACTTTTTTGTCTCTGCGCGGACAAGCCATTTCATATTTCTAAGTATTTCATGTTCATAGCCAAAGGAAAGTTTATGTCGTCGCTGTAAAATACTTAGCGCTTTTTTCACAACTAAATTCACGATCAAGACTGAGAAAAATCTTTATTAACATTAAGGAAATTAAGACGAAATCTTTGGAAGAAGCCGAACGTGAAACACTGAAAACTGAATATTTAAGATTTTAGTTAGATCTCTGTGAAATAACCTTTAGGTTTAAAACTTATAAATGTCATCTATCAGAGACAAAACTTTTGTTTTTGCAAAGTTATAAAACATTGATGTGGTGTCAGAAACACGTTTCATGAATTTCTAAAACGGTTTTTATTTTGCAAAGCTACACCTTCCCCTTTATTTTGGTAAAAACATTCGTTGAGTCAAAACAAAGTTTCTCTTTTCAAAGGAATGAATCGAATAACAGTTAAAGGTTTTTTTTTCACAGTTTAACCAAATGATACGAATTTTGTACACACGCTCAACATCACCTACAAAAGTAAGTTTTACAGCAAGATTCGAGTTCATAGACGCGAAGAAAATAAATGCATTTAAAGATATGATTGTGCAATTGAAAAAGCCCTGCTTTGAAAAAGCGCACATTTTTCTTTTTTCTAGAAACATAATGGAGTAAAATTATTAAGAAGGGGAAAAAAATTGTGTATTAATACAAAGCGCGACAAAGATTTTTTGATCCGGCATTCTTTGTTTAAATTTTAATTTCTATCTGAGACACACAATTTATTTGAAAAACTTAAATCGATATTCATTATGAATAATCTAATAAAAGGGGAAGAATGTTACACTTATTTTATTGTGTAAAGAGTGCAAAAGGCTTAATATGATTCAGATTAGTACTATTTCTTCGGAAAAAAAATTCGCATACAGTATTCTATTAGCGACATTAATCATTTCAAGTAAATGAGACGCATTAATCGTCATTAAACATAGACATGTACAAGAATTTTTTTCTCCTTTTTTCTTGTAGAACTAAAAAACCCTTTAATGAAACATCTTTTCGACCTTGCAACTTCAATGTTTTATATTTGTTTAACAAAACCACTGAAGGAACAGCTGTGCATCTTAAACCATCCGGAGAAATTTATGATCAATTTTCAGCCTTTATTCTCCAACTGTGGGTCACAGTGAAGAAAAACACGCAAAATTGGATTTACGACGCATGATGTTCGCGCAGTGTTAAAGACTGTTTCTTGTTATTTGAGAAACGATTCGAAATCGGCCCCTTTACTTAACTAAAAGCTCGATACTCGAACAAAACGTGATTGTTGGTGTTCCTGTGTTTTTAAAATAACGTGTATTACACAGTTTTGCTATGTTGAGTGGTAAACTTTCAATCAGTATGTTTAAAATTGAAGAGCAGAAAAAACCGAAACTACACTAAATTAAGCCTTTCGGTCCCAGTTGTACTGATAAATTCTCCCAACTAGAACTCGTACTTTTCATCGAACAAGTTGGGAGAATTTTACTTTTTACTTTTTGTCTTCAGTAGCTTTTTTGTTTGATCATTTCCCGTTTTCTCCTTACCAGACGTGTTATTTTGTAAGTATTAAGTAAGGAGAAGTTAGCTGTTAAATGAATGAAATGGTTGGACCTTAACTGACAACTACTTTTATCAAGCCAAATAGAACAACTCAACAAATAACTGAATGGAAGCGAACAATGAGTTTTTGCCATTCTTACGACACACAAGAAGTGCAACAAAAATCGTGCGACAGAAAATTGTTTTGAAACTATTTCTGATATTTGTCGGTTGCTTAGCAACTGCAACATGAGTTTCCTACGCCGGTTTTGACAAGAAAAATTGCTTGATCTCTTTTAAAATCACTGTTGAAATGAGACTTTAACCTTTAAGCACTTTTATTAAACGACTTCCAACAGGCAAAATTAAAAGAGTAATTTCAAAACCTTAGTAAATCAAAGATACCACAATTTTTTTGCGATCCGTCAGCTTATCATACCCTAGAATAACTAGTCTAAGTGATGAAGGGAATTATAAATTCTCATCTTTAGCAGATATATGTGCAATATGTTCTGGTAACGAGGTGTTGGACCGTTTTGAGGCGACAGATCATTGTCCTAATAAAAAAAAATTGTTCATATCGTGCGAGGAGGAAATATTTCAGATCAGTGATGAGAGATGAGAAGTTTTTTTTATCAAACTATAACCTTATGTTTTTAAACTGCAGGGCATTAGATGATGGAATGGATACTGCCGCTGACAACGACGACTTCGAGCCGTCACGTGATCAGCAATCCGACCCGCAGTCGGCCTGGTACGAGAGATGGAAGGAGGATGAGGCAACTGCTCTCCGCTGCAGGCTTTTCCCGAATGAATGCTAATGCACGTGCTCAGCAATTATTTGTTATGAGGTTTTAGACTCCAAGTTAAAATATCGATGAGGAACACTTACTGGCCTTATAATTTGAAATGATAAGATAAATTATGTAAATTAAAAGTTTAGATGTTGGCAAATCCTGTGTTTTGTTTCTTTCCTCTTTTGCGGTTCAGCCATATATCGATTTTCCGGGACAACTGACTTTAAATTAAAAAAAAAGATAACAGTCTTGTGTTTGATTTTCCCATAACTCCCACGCTGATAAAATCATACAATACTAGCTAGGAAATTAAATCTAAAGATCTATTTTTTTATACTCTTCGCTCCTTTTGTGTTCTTAACTGACTGAGAGAAGTAAGATATTTGTTTCATCATGAGTGTCGCGTGTTTGACGAGACCGATCGAGCATCGAACTTTGGGGTCTGGGTCCTACCATTTTGACGCCTTTTCATAAGTTCGGATCATGTTGGCAAATCGGGCAAATGTAGTTTATTCCCTAAACTATATTTTTTAAAGAAAAATGAAGATATATTACCAGAAAAACTTGCAAGACTCGTTCTTTTCTCTTTCATTCTATCTACTTGAATACAATAAAATATCAAAACTCGGTATCTTCATAGAAGCACCCAGAAATATTTGTAAATACTAAAAAAAATGTTCTCAAAGGAACATTCAAACTCAGCCGAAAAACAAGATGTTAATTCTTATAAAAACTGAAAGAGTGTATATGGCTGTCTAATTATGCCAAAATAATTAACAAAACCGATTAGCATAGGAAAATGAATGGAGCACCTACTTAACATCCTGTTGAGCAGCAACCTCGGGCGTAGAGCAATCTAGATAGAAATTCCTTTATTTTATCATTTAGCTCTACGCTTATTCCATTAACCAGTTAGACTGAAATGTGTAGTCTTTAAGATAAATTCGTTTACTTATTCAGGAGTTACTTTGCTGTGCAAATCAAATAATTTATGACAGTCCTTTATACTTCTTGCTTATCCAGAACAGAAGTTTATTTATAATTCGCCAAAGTGCTCATGAAATTCTCCAGAAAACAAACTGTTTTATTTATTTATGAAATGGATAAGGTTTATTTCACATCCTGCCGAGCAGAAATTTTAGCCACAAAAGCGATTTTTCTTTTCGTTTTGGATTAAAATTTTGGATTAAAATCTGACAAAAAATTTGCGTTACTTGCTTCATCTTTCAGGAAATGAAATCGAAAAACATCTCATACGGTGTAGATATGGACAAGCACCATATCTTTGATTTTCTACCGATTTTGCGCTGAAACTGATTTTTGTCCTTTGGAAAACAATATGAAAGGAAAATCATCCTTTGTCAACAAAGTTTAAAAAAACGCAGAAACAATGGGTTTTCGTGCATCATATTTTGTCCCTTGGTGTATCGTTTACCGAACTCAGAGCTTGTGACGTAAAGAGCGGGTTATATATATTTCATCTAACGCTTATTCCATTTACGTACTGAGTGAGGCAAACGTGTAATGCTCTATGGTAAAGGTTTGTTCGTTCACTTCTTTAGGAATGCCCATGTGTGAACTCAAGCTGTTCTTGAATCATTACATGAACACAAATTGTGTTAAAACTGTAATAGTAGTTAAAAACTAAGTGTTTAGTTCTCACTTTCTATATTGGTTGGCAAAATGTTTTTGAAATTCTCTTGATCACAATCAAAAGCTGTTTAATTTTTACTTATCTTAAATTAGTATAGGTTTGGGCCGAGTAAAATTAAGGATTAATTTCACAAGTGTTTTCAACTTTAACTTAACTCATTTATTCAAATAAAACTCTGATAACATTCGGAAATCTTCGGCAGAGGTTCGAAATATCGCACGTTTCTAAGGCATTTTTTTGATTTTTAAAAAATTCTGAAAATCTTCGGATGTTATCGGAAACGTTCGGAAATATTCGGAAGTTTTCGAAAATCTTTGGAAATGTTTCTTAGGCATTTTCGAGACTTTTAAAATTTTCGGAAAATCTTTGGAAATTTTGGGATACTTGTATAGCAGCGACCAATCAGCGCTAAGTAATTTTGCCCTGAATTAAGAAAAAATGCCCCTGCTCTTATCCAATCAGCTCGAAGTAATTTTGCCCTCTATATTATTAATTTAGTAAGCTTAAAGGTCATTTCATTGATAGCACGTTTAACGTATAACTAACTCTAGTCCAATCACCATTTGAGTAACCGGGCCTTGAACTACTATATGCTTTCAAGGGGCAATATGATATTTCTGTGCATGTACGTACGTGAGAAATTTTAATTACTAAAACATTTTGCGTTCGTTAGTACATTTCGTGATTTGCGCACACATGTTAGTTTGGCTTTAGAAGACGTTTGTTTTAATGAATTCTCGTATACATTTAACACCTGATCACGCCCAGTACACACCCTTAATGAAAAGCAAAAAAGGAATGAAAAAAATGATTGAAAAAAGAAAGAAAGAATGAAAACTGAATACGTTAGTAAAAGAAAGATTAAAAAAATGAATGAATGATAAAAGATTATGATCACGCTCAGCTCACAACCTTAACGAATGGCAAAAAGGAATGAAAAAATAATGATTTAAAAAAGGGAAGAAAAGAATGAATGAATGAATGAAAAAAATTGAAAAATGAACAATGATAAAAATTGAATGGATGAAAAATAAAAGAAACAAACAAACGAATGAGCAAACTAACAAAGAAAGTAGATCAACAAAAATGTTAGGAAAAAGAGAGATGTTTTTGTAATCAGTAGTGATCAGTAGTAACCAAGAGCTAAAATAGAAATTGCCACAAGTATTTTAGGCTCTTAGTTTAGAAAACTCTTTATCTACGATATTAATTTGCAAATGAAAAGTCTCTAACGAGCAGTTGACAGTGGATTGGAAAACAAACTACATATATTTAAATAATAAACAGCTAATCTAGCTTTAGAATTTTAACTTTAGTAATACCTCTGGTAGCAACTTTAATACTACAGAGGTGGAAGTGTAAATGAGTAATTAAATATTTCATAGCTTTTCTCGATTCAGTGGTCTACAATTAGAAATTCATGCTTCATTTGCTAATATTTTTGTGATTGACGCACATGATTTGATTTCTCTTTTTCTATCCTTTTAGTTTCTTTTTAAAAAAAGACAAAAATTTGGTAATTTCTATACTATTTATATCATACACGATTCGTATATGCTTTGGCCTTCCCCCGTAATTCTTAAAGCAAAGGAGAATTATTCTGACCAGTGCGCTTTCTTTAAACTGTTTACTTTGATCTCAACAGCGACGAATATCTATAAAAGAAATTTCGATTTATATAAATTCTTCGCGTGCTTTTTGATTGTATGACGTAGCGACTAGCGTGCGTTTGTAACTCGATATAATAGACAATCGTAACAAAAGGCTACTACTATTTTGCACTTTTAAGCAAACAAATTTTAAAAAAATAGTTCTTTGTCATCGTGTGTCTATCGATATCGTGTTATGGATACACTTGGAAGTTTGGAGAGCACCGAGAAGCTAGCCTCGCCTCGTGCTACTCAAACTCTTCACGAGTGCTCTCCTAACTTCCCACGTGCACCTAAAACACGATAGACACACGAAAACCATGAACAGATTCTCAAATAACAGAAATCCAAAACAATCTTAAACTTTCAGTCCCAGTTGTATTGATTAACTCTCCTAATTAGAGCCCATTCTTCCCATGGAACACGTTTGGTGAACTTTTGTAATTTATTTTCCGTAGTTCGCTTCGGCTTGATGATCGATTCTCATTTTCTCAGCACCAAATGGTTCATTTAGTATGTTTAATAAGGAGAAGTTAGATGTTGATAACTGAATGGCACTGAAAAGGGTTGTTAAATATAGTGAGATGGTTGGACAGTAACTGACAACTACTTTTATTGTGTCAAGTTTAATAACACAATGGCTGAAGTATTTCTCGAAGAGTGTCAACATGATGCCTACAACGTTTACAAGATCCATGCCGTTTCACAGGGAATCTTTGTGTCCCGGCTCAATATCTGTTGTCAGATTCAATTATTATCTCCGTTTAGCACGATATCATCGGCGTCCATAAAGATTCCTCACTATATTCTTCCTGTGTTCATATTTTCCACTAGCAAAAGTAGTCTGAAATGTCCCTACAAAGTCGTTAACGGTGGGCCACTCGGCGGGGTCGGTTTAACGCAGTCATCTTCGGTTAGCACAATGTAGTCAGCGTCCAGATAAATTCCTTCGCTATTTTCCTCCTCTGTTCCACTAGCAAGAATATTCTCTAATGTCTGTACAAGGTCGTCAAAACTGGGTCTTTCAGCGGGGTCGATGTGCCAGCACTTGGTCATGATGCCATACATTTCATCAAGGCATCGTGGAGGCTTCTCCATGCGATATCCGTTGATCAATTGGTTCAGGAGTAAGCGCGAAGGCAGGCTCGGGTAAGGCGATCCACCTAGGGTGGCAATTTCCCACAGCAATATTCCGTAGGACCATACATCCGATTTTGTGGTGTACATCTGATCCTGGAGGGATTCTGGTGCCATCCATTTCACAGGTAAACGAGATGCTGTGGTCTTAACGTAGACTCCTTCTTCTTCTATATCACGTGCAAGGCCAAAATCCGTGACCTAAGAAAAAGAAATAAAAGACCAGGTCAAACCCAGTGACCATCTAAACCAATTTAAGGTTAAAGTTATGGTCCAAATTATAGTAAAGTTCAGCTTCAAGTTAAGAGGAAAAGGGCGGGTGGGTCGTAACTGGTAACTGACGCTGATCCAGCGGTTACCTTCTTTAGATTCTACTACTCGCCTACCTCTTCTCGGGGCTAGGTTTAGAGTCAAAGTTAGATACAGTGTAGTTCAAAGTTTAGGGGAGGGGCAGGTGGGCCATTTCAAGGAAAGTGAGATCTAGATTGATCCTTTCTGGTTATCTCCTGTAGATTTCATTATTCACCTACCCCTTCTTGGGGCTACGTTTAGACGGCCAAGGTGAGATAAAGTGTGGCCTCAAGGTTTAGGAGAGGGATGAATAAGTTGTTTCCAGGAAAATAAGATTGAATCGGCCTGGTTGTTTTTTGTAGATTCTCTGAAGTTTTAAAAAGAACATCTCTTGCGTAGAAGAGTTTTGTCCAAACGTCCTTAAGATTTACATTTGCTCTTAGGCTGAGAGGATATACACGTATACTATATGCGTTCGTTCTTGTTACGACGACCATTTGACATGATTACCGACCAGTAGGTATCTAGCTCGAGCAAATCAGAGCAACCCTTATAGTTATGACAATGAAGATTTCATTTCATAATAAGAATCTTGCTTAAATCTTTTCACATGCTTGCTTTTTTGAATGACATACTTAAGACTTTTAATATGAAAACGAGTAATGGGGAAACCATTTGTTTCTCATTCTTAGGCAGATTGATGGGTCAATTCCTTCACATATTGCCCCCTCTTCCGCTCCCTCTTTCCCTCCTCTTCCCTTAATTAGTTCTTTCGCCACCCTCAAGACTGAGCAATGATAACTATGCAACTCCAAGACCACAACTAAAAGTTAAAAAAAGCTAAATCCTTTCTTCGAGCCTACTGGCCCATTAGGCCGGCGCTTATCTCCAGTTTCCGTAGTGTTAAGCGGATGAGAGTCTTTGAATCCCCCTGGACAAGACACTAATCTACCACAGGTTAGCTCCCAGCAGAACTGGTACTCATTTATAAAGCTGAGTGGAATGGAACAAAGTTGGGTAAAGTGTCTTGTTTAAGGACACAACACAGTGGTCTGGCCGGGGCTCGAACTCGCGCCTTAGGATTGCGAGCCGAACACGCTAACCACTCGGCCACTGCGCCGCCACAACTAAAGCTTCAGCATTAAAAAGCAACAAAGAAAAGAGAACACCTTTGGTCCATACCTTAGCAGTATGGCTTTCACTTAGCAGTATGTTCCTGGCGGCAAGATCCCGGTGAACCGTGCCTTTGCTGGAGATGTGGTTCATGCCGTGCGCCACATCGAGGGCAATCTGGAGAACCTGCCTTGTCGACAGAACAGACGGCGTAGAGCTTGCACTGTGGTCTGAGACACGGCTCTTGCGTAGGAAATCTAAAAGATTACCGCCCCTCATGATCTCCATGACAACGTAGAGCGGACCATGGACTGAGCATGTGCCGATGAGCTCCACAACATTTGGGTGTTTGCCGACTTGGTGCATCAGTTTAAGTTCGGCCACGAGGTCTGTGTAATCTTTCTCGTCTGCGTTATCCTTGAGTCGCTTCACTGCAACTCGGTGAGACTTGCCGTCTGTAAGTAGAAAGTAAACAAATTTAGAAATGAGAAATGTGACTTTTTAAATAAGTGTTGAATACATTATAGTCATCATTTATTGCTGCTTTTAAACCTGTGACTTATTTTCCACATACTTAAACAAAATCTTTAATCTATGAATGTAGTAAGCGCTTCTGTTTCACACTGTATAGATCCTGTGTAGAGGCCTGCAACAAGTGTACAAAGCGAATTGCCATCCAGATACTAAATTTGAAAATTTTTATAACTTTTCCTTATGCTTTCTTTTACCTATAATCACAGTGCCTTCATACACAATTCCAAAGGCTCCTTCGCCTAGTTTTCTGCTAATAGTGAGTCTTTTTCTTGGAATCTCCCAGTCTTTTCCAATTATTGGTGAACTGAGAAGCTCTGTAGATGAATAAAAGAATCAGTAAAGTTGTTGCAAAAAGATCTTTGTCATCAGTAGCAATAAAAAATGTGGCTCTTTAAAAGGATGTAATAAGCAGAAAAACCTTATTTTACTTTGTACAAACCATACAATTCAGTGTCACTAAACTTAAAGAAACACTACGCACTGACACAGTAAGAAATTGGAACCTCTTTAAACATTATTCAAAAACGAATGTTCTGACTTGAAAAAAAACTTTTTCACAGGTTTGAAAGATAAGGAAAAGGCTTCAACCAATCTTGTACGAATGCTTTTGATGTACGTTTGGTCACAAGAGGGGAGGACAGAAAGTGTCATCTGTGATTAGTACAGCTTACTCTCTTCTTAAATTCTACAAGGAAGATCTATTTTCTTAACCGTGCTGGGTAATAAAAACTGGCCATGGTAACGGTAACTTCTTCTCCAATTAGTAACAGTTTGTTTGGGTTTTCAAATAGACCTTTATCACGCTAGCATGGCATAGAAATATATTCAGTTTATCGGGAGAACGAGTCCAGAGTCAATCTCAGCACATTAATAATACTAAAGCTACAAAGTTTCATAAAGATTGGCCGCAATTTGACGGAGATATAAAGGTTTGAAACTGGATAATTTTCCAATGAAAAGTAAAGTGGACGGGCATCAATGCCCGTCAAGCCTCGTTTCCACGTTTTTACCATATATTTTTCTGTAATAATAAGGGCAGAAGATCAAGTTTCAAAACTTCATATCTGCATTAGTTTTGGGGAAATGTTGACGAAATTTTGCAGTTTTGCTAATACGGATGTGCTGAATTTGATGCTGGCCACAGTTTCTTGATTATAACATGATTATAACATGATATAGTTTTTACTTACTTGTGTACACATGGTTGTCCGAACCCTTTGCAGCAGCGCAGGCGCTTACCTCCATGATATAACATGACATTTAACTTAACTCCATGATTATAACATGATATAACCTTTACTTACCTGTGTACAAATGGTCGTCTATACCCTTTGCATAGGGGCTTACCTCCATGATATAACATGATATAACTTAACTCCATGATTATAACAGGGTATAACTCTTACTAGCCTCTGTACAAATGGTTGTCTATACCCTTTGCACAGGGGCTTACCTCCATGATATAACATGATATAACTTAACTTCATGATTATAACAGGATACAACTTTTACTAACCAGTGTACACATGGTTGTCCAAACCCTTTGCAGCAGCGCAGGGGCTTAACTCCAGCTGCTTTTCCGGTGCATCAGTCCTCTTCTTCTTTTTGCGCACGCGCCAGCAACAGAATATCAGGAGCACGGCAACCACAAGAAGGGCACACCCAGCGCAGGAAGCAATTGTGATGATCTGTGCTCGGGTTAAACCACTACCAATGGCTTTACAGGAAAATCCGTTGCCAAAGTAACCGTTTTTGCAGGCACACCGATATGAACCTAGCGTGTTTATACATTCAGCGTTTTTGTCGCAGATTTGGCTGCCGGTTGCTAGAGTACATTCATTGATGTCTTCACAGGTGTGTGAATCTACATCGTTGTACCCTTGATTGCAGACACAGCTATTATTTCGCCAGTGTGAGTTTTGTGGACAGTCTTGTGAAAAGGAATTAGAGGCACTGCAGTAACATTTGCCAGCTGCCGTTGCACTACAGACTTCGTAGCTCGCAGCAGGGGCCTTACAAACGTCATTACACGACGTCCCAACCCAAGTTCCATTGCAGCTACATTTTCCAACGCTACTGCTGAGGCACTCAAAGTCATTGGTGCACGATTCACACGTACACTTAAACTCCTCTACAGGGACTTTAGTTAAACTGACGTCTTTTAATGCTGGTGGGTAGGAACAAGTTGTTGTTTTTCCTTTCGTCAACTTCATGGAGTCTTCAACTTTACTAAGCCACTGGCTAAACCAGCTCA
>JAOBRD020551362.1:0-16514 GCA_027575215.2 Hydrozoanthus sils | reverse complement strand
GTTTTCATAGAGACAGTGAATTTTATTATCCTGCTGAACAAAGACAGTCTGAACATAGGCCTTTAAAAAGAAAAAAACACACGAAAACACAGGGGAAAAAAATAAACACGTTGTTTGCCGTCCGGGAGGTCCGTATTGAGAAAAACTATGCCCTCGGTCTAGGTACGGACCTCGGCCTTTGGCCTCGGTCCTTACAAAAGACCTCTGGCACAGTTTTTCTCAATACGGACCTCCCGGCCTGCAAATAACATATATATTGAACACGAGTTATAAGTTTGGTTACATTTACGACTGTGAAGAATCTCGGGTAAGCATTTTCCCGCACTGATTTTGCACTCGTTTTTAGGACTTGTCATTGAAAAGAAAATAACTTACTTATGCGTGTTTCGATCTATGCTAAAAGCTTTCTTTGCGTTACTATCAACAATAAAAAACATAACACAAACGACCTCGCAGTTTTTTTTTATGTTTTTGAATTTTTAAATCTACTAAGAAACAAGAAAAGAATACGTTTTAGTTTTACTGAATTAGTTTACTGGTGTAGAGCTATGGTTGAATTGGTTGTTAAGAAAACAACTTTTCTTAAACAGGAGTAAATCATGCCTGGTTGGAACAAAAAACACTGATGATCCAACGATACTGCCCGGAATGACGGTCAACATATAATTTATTTCATTATGTCATTTAAAAAGTTTTTAAAAAGAAAAAAAAATTAAATCAAACTAGAGCGAGGACCCGCCAGGTTTTGTCAGCAACAAAGAAAAGCCAGAAAAACTCACAGATCCACGTACAGTTTTTTCTAACTATACCGCCTGCTTGCGACAATTAAGGCGGGACTTGGCGAATTTACATCAAACATTAACTTCAAAATTAATTTTTAAACGTCCCAAAATATCACCCATTTAAAAAATCTCTTTAAATTTACCAATCTTTGAGAAAAAAAATAAAACTCGAAATTCATCGAAAAATTCTTAAAATAGTTAAGCTGACTCTTCTTCATCTCATCTGTGTTTTAAGCATAGGGATTTTGTAGATTCAAACCATGGACAGAGATATTGGAAGAAACATGAGGAAAAGTGGCCACAAAGCGAGCTTTAGGTTAAGTCCCACCTTAATATTATACTCATTCGCCCTGTGTGGGAAATGCGGCGAGCTATAAACGGAGATAGTCTATAGACCTGAACGCGCGAGCGAGAAAATTAAAAAGCCTGGGGAGAGAACTGTCTTTCTTTTGCTCGCGTGTTTAACATGGCGGCCCGCTTGGTTGACACTTCGCCTCCCCCCCCCTCTCCCCCTAAAAAACAGCCGCTACACAGGCTAGCGAGTGAGGGGCTTTTTCGATTTCTTGCTCGTCCCATTCCACGCGCGACTAAAACTTTGTGGAACAGTTTGCTACGCAGTCTAAGTTCAAACCAATGGTTGCGTTTGAGTTTTGCTGCTTCTCAGTTTTTCTCGTAGAAACCCAACGAAGGTAACCTAATCTGGAGAAGGGGGCTATTTGTTTCTGGGGTTCCTAGATGAAGGGCATATTTAAAAAGGGAGCCGGGGAGAGAGGGTATTTAAGGTCATCTGAATAGTGAATAGTCAAACTAGTACTCTTTCTGCAATTCATTAAATTTACTGAACGCCATGCAATTAAACCAAGCATTGGAATAAAGTGCTCCTCAAGTTGAGCTCTTAGAAAAAATTCTGAGCCGGCTCCCCATGTGAGTCTCTGTATAGTTCAGTGGGTAGAGCACCTGGCCGGTAATCAGAGGGTTGCGGGTTCGATACCCGCCAGTGACTGATCGCTCAAGGAGCAATTTCTTCCGATCTTCATTACTAAGTTGCAAACTTGTACATAAATTAGGCATTGGTTTTTTTCAAAATCTGTAAAACTTTCTTTGAAGGGCGCATGAGAGACTTATTAGAGACTTATTAGAGAGGAAGGATGCTTATTATAAAGAAGGGCTGATTAGAAACTTCAAGCTCTTAATGGGGGCTTTTAGAGGGAAGTCAAGAGAGAGGAATGGCTTTTTGGACCGTTTAGGGTACTTCACAACATAAGTTTTTATTTAAAAAAAGTCTTTCAAAATTTTCAGTGCCAAGTATCTACAAATTGTCGGAAAATGCACTAAGTACGTCTCTGTACTCTAAATCAAATTTTGAAGTTTGTACCTTCGAGCTTTACCTAGAAAAACAGGCCATTAGGTGTTTCCGGCCTAGTAAGAACTCTGGATTGCGGCAGAGGTGACTGTACATGTCTCTCAGCACTGGAGTTTATTACTACAACGGGGCCTGAATCAAGCTGTTTGTACGCGGGTTCATGTGTGGTATGCCTAACGTGCGATGGTGTTGTCTGCGGTGTCTCATTTAAACCAAAGAAAGGTGTGCGATTCAATTTGGGCGTGGATGTCTGAAAAGATAAATTAAATAACTTTCGTAACGACCTTGGTGTGCCCGAACTGTCACTTGCGCCTTTCCGATGTGATAGCGGCGGGTGGAGTGTGGCCGCGTGCCTTATTTCAAATCTAGGGGACTGGTAACAGTTTTGCCTTTTCTTAAAGATTTTTGTCATCCGAAAGAAACTTGTTCGAAATTTGTTGTTGAACATTATAAACAACCAAGGATTAATGGCGGAGTTGGCATGAGCCAGCCAATAAAGAACAAGAGGTACAGCGGTTGGTAGGCAAGCGTATGCGTCGTATTGAAAGGAAACAAGATAGTGACAAATATGTACCGGAAACCAACAGACTGCAAACACTGTTACCACGGTAACCAACATAGTAACCACCCTCTGACTTTGAGTTCTTGCCTTCCTTTTATTGGTGTCGTTGTCTTCCCCTGGAGGAATACGCGTCCACAGGTATTTGATCATTTTTCCGTATAGTACGGCGATGGTTCCCAGCGGTATCGCGTAACAAACAACAAACAACAACAAGTAAACAATTTTAAGTATAGCAACATGTTCTTCAAACCTTTCGCTCCACTGGGGAAAACAATAATAGACACTATTTGTGTCTTGCACGGTGTTGTACGCGTACAGGAACGGCGAAGCGAGGATACTGGCTGCTAGCCAAACAAAAACCAATAACCACCGTACTGTTTTTATCGAAGGTGGACTTTTCATCGCATGCAATATCCCACAGTATCGTTCACCGGATATGACGCATAAGTTCAATATGGCAGATATCAATGCGACATGGGCACAAAATGGAAATGTTTTGCACATCAAGAGGCCAAATGTTCCTGGTAGCCAATGGTGGTTGATGAAAAGATATGGTACTGCCATCGATGAAATGAACAGTGCGTAAACTATATCCGAGATGGCCAGATTGAGTACAATGTGGTTGAATGGTATGTACCTTAGCGCCCTGTTGGTGCAGATAATGTGAATGATGTGCGGGTTCCCTGTCAATGCAGCCAGAACAAGGCAAGAGTAAGCAAACGTTATTCCCCCGATGGTTGCTTCGTCTATGAGGTGTAACTCGCATGTGGGCCGGGAAATATTTCCTGGTAACAACGTGGTTGTATTAGAAAGAGACTGATCGTGCACCATTCCAGCGGTATCCTTAAAAGACAAAAAACGCCTTATTAATGTTAGTACCAAATTCCACTGTTTATCTTATTGGTGAGTTCTTAATTGACTTTCGCCAGACTGAATAAATACATTTAATAAACGGGAGAAAAACTAAAATGTTACAGAGTTTTTCTCCAACCAGGACGGTATAAGGCGACTTGACATTATATTAACTCTTTCAAGACTTGTAATCAAGTGAACTGTAGCAATTTGTAATGAACCCTGGTTATACAAATTGTGTTACAAATTCAAGTTGAAATATATACAACATACACAACATATAATACATCCATACACATGCACATACACACATGTAATAATACATGTATAGATAAGTACGTACTTATACTTAAGTATATCTACAAATCCTATCCTTTGTAGATGTAACCTAAAGCAAAATCAGCACCTTCTCCTCAGTTATCTTAAGACCTGGGCCCTTGAAAATCCGACATCGGGAATCGAACCCGGGCCTCCCGCACGACAGACTGGCACTCACCGACTGGGCTAACCAGGCGGCGATATTGCATGCATACATTTTTGTCGGTTTTTTTGACATTGAAATTAGTGTGCAAAACGTGCGAACCTTGTACTATCAAAGTTCTTAAAAACACACAACACTTCGATTTCTTCCCTTCATTAAAACTTGAAAGTGTTAATGCGAAAGTTTCCGAAATTGCATCAGCTGATGTGTGAATGTAATATTGAAATGCTAAGAACACGTTTTTGAAAGCTTTATATAATAGTATTAAATTGGAAATAAAATGGGATTTGGTAGAGCAATAACAGTTAACTGTACAACAGATAAAAAATAATCAACAAAATGATTGTTATGTTTATTTGATTACTTCTAAATTAAAAGTGTTTTACGGGCTAAACCTTAATAGCTCTCACCTGCCCGGAGGAAGAAAATGAAGACTCTTCGAAATTACATTGGAAACAACCTCAGCCGTGCGGAGATATCGTTCTGATACTTTGCATATATATACGTGTAAATTTTGGAAACTGAAAATGATTGCGTATTAAAAAAAGGAATTTCGACTTCTAGTGCGGTTCTATCAGGCAAGTGTTAAACAAAGGCTGTGTCATTGAAATATTAGAATATCTAAAAATATGTAGAACTAACAAGTAACGGAGATAAAGAGAAAATAATGAGAATAAAAGTTATAGAACAATTGATCCACGATTCGCGAAACAATGGAACATGAAAACTGGAAAGTTATACTTCAAAGTCTCGTAAAAATGCACTTGATCATTGAGAATAATGAATTATCAAGAGACGGTAAAGGTAACGGACAGGCAAAACAAAGCTGATTGGGATCTTAGAAAAGAGAGATGCAAGGACACAAATTATTTCCTGGCGTCGGAAATGTGTCACAAACCGCTAGAACAAATCAGTACAGTGACTTTTACAAAAACTAATGAGCTAAGCTTAGAATACTTTGTAAACTTCAAAGAAAAACTGCACGAGAAAAATGTTCCAGAAAAGGTTTTCTTGTCGTTAATCGTTACACGCACTTTTGAAATAAGAACCAGCAACTTTCAACTGAGGTTAGGCTGCTCTCAAACGTTCTGGCGATTTCAGCCTCAATCAAATTTTTCATAAATTGTTTTTGTTTCCTGATATTTTCAAATGAAAAGAGCGGATAGAAATGTTGCTATGAACTTACATATAGATCTCTCTGTGTTCAAGAAATGTTGCAGCTATGAACTTACAGGTAGATATCTCTGTGTTTAAGAAATGTTGCTATGAACTTACATGTATAGATCTCTCTGTGTTTAAGGGTTAAATAAAGCCCTTAAAATTGCTTGATCAAGATTTCAGCCTGGTGACTGTTCTTTATTTGTTGGCAATTTCAGCTTGGGTGTTCTTATAATGTAAAGTTTGTTCTTATAAAAACGCGTGTAGTGTTCAAGTGAGACTTGAAGAAAGCCCAATTACCCGACGAGATTAACAAGATGAAGTCAACAAGATCAAGTGTGTTTAATGAACACAGATCATCCAGGCAACATAAATCTGTAGTTATACTTTAACCCCAAAGCAGTTCTTGCAACATTTTTTGATGGAAAAATCGAACCTCAAGCCTCAGGACTTTCAATCAGCAAGAAATCGCACAACAGTGTAATCTTTACAAAGTCAACAAAATAGAAATCTCCTTTAAAGCTTTACCTACCTTTTTAAAAACTTGGGAAAATGTTGAAAACCCCAGGTTTGGCAATCTGATTTTGTTTCGTATAACTTCCTAATGTCCCTTTCAAGACCTTGAGCTGTTCGTTTATCAACATACAGCACTCGTATAGACGACTCGCTTCTATCACCTGAACAAATATTAAAATCTACCGACAACAAAGACGGCGAACCTTTTTCCTGAAAGCAATAATTATACTTTCGAAAATCAACAACGGTTCCTTAAGATCAAGATCGAGACAAATGATCTTTATTTACGACAAACATCGTATTGGTATAATGCAAAGTTAATAATCTTATAAATGGCTTTAATAACAGTATAGCTTTCCGCGCTTCACAGACGAAAATAATCTTTTGTTATATCGCACTAGCTAGACAATTGTTTGCTTTAATTTGTTTGAGAAAAACTATCATTGGATGGAAATTTGTTTGCTACCATACTCAGTAAAAAACCAAAAGCTTTTTACGCCTTCAAACTTTTTCGAAAAATTTGAAGCTGAAATAACAATAGTTTCTCTTCAATGAAATCTTCTTAATTTAGTTTCCACCTACTTGTACCAAATCCTCTCATTCAGTTAATTATTTATACGATCTAATTAATGTCGTCGTATACATCTCTTGCCACAAACACATAAAGCTAGGATGAAAAACAAGATTTTTTGTTTGTTTTTGAAAAATAAAAGTGAAAAGACCGAAACGCTGGGTTTTACACTTCTTTTCACAAGCAAATTTGTGCTTGTTCAGTCGCATGTTCGGTTTTATCGTTGAATTCACAACGTAATTCAATTACAGTAATAGAACTTATATATCATGAAGGATTCATTGTCAAAACCTATTTTCAAATATTGATCGAGTCAAATCACACCACATACAAATTGACATTTTCCTTCAGTCATATTTTCATTTTTATAGAGGAAACTTTGAGATTGTGAGAAATTTTATTTTTCCAGTTTCCGTTGCTAGTCCTAATGCTACAAGATCTTAACAGGGTGAACCTAAGAGAACCATATCGGTCGTTCAACACCAGAGAAAGGTACTAATATTTTGCAAATATGATAAATAACATCACTTTCATTTTGTATTTTTCCCAAGTTCTCAAAGCCCAAAGCCTGCCAACATTTCGTTTATGGGCATCGGTTTACATGAACAAAATGAAAAAAGAAAAAGAGACTTCAATTAAAAGCGCTTACGTGCGTCTGAGTTTAAGACAAACAATATCACATTATTCAACTCAACTATACTTTTATTACAATAATTAGCAGAACTCATTACATGAAGCACTATTTTAATTGAATGATGCGAGATCACGTACTTTCTAAAATTTCTTCTTGCATGAACAAAATCCATTTTAGTGGACTTAAGCTTTTTCTTCAACTGTATGTTTGTAAATTTTGTTAAGATGTACGCCTTGGCCACTTGTGACAAGAGTAAAGATTTTATTTTATTTTAGTACTGAATATCAATGCTCTCCCACTATTTCTAAGCCTCAAATATTTCACCTTTTATAATTTCTCTTAGTTTTTAAGTTTTTAAAAAATTTGCAAGCTCGTTTGCCGTTCTTCGAGCATGCACAATTGAAATGTATAACAATTGCTGGTGACGTTTATAGTATCCTGTTTAATCGAACAATTCCCAGTCGTTATTTCTCAGTTAAATAACGAATTACTTCCAATATCTTTAACCGAATAAATATTTTATCAAAAACATTTTCAAGAACTTTTGCCATTCTTTGTGTATATACACCAATCTGAAGTGTATACCATTTGCAGGTGATTATAATCAATAGCATCTATAGCATTATATTATCACTGTTTCTCAGCTTAAAAACGAAGTAACTCCAATACCTTTCACAGAAAAAAATATATTTGCAAAACCGTTTTCCATCCATTGTGCATGCACATCCGAGGTGTATATATAGCAGTTGCTGGTAATAACGCTAGCACCTTGTAATACATCGAACAAATCTTGGTAATTATTTGCACACCTGCGAAGCACTGAAATTCCTGGTAATACCAATTGCATCTTGCAATATGGGACACTCTGTAATCATTATTACTTAGCTTAATAGCATTTCTCTGTGTAATCTACCTCTAAAAGTATTAATATTGGGATTTTTCAACCAGAGAGAATCAGCTCCCCGCGAACTTCTGTAGAGCTGGGTTGATGTTTGACCTGTAATTAGAGGATCATCGGTTCAATCGGTTCAATTCCCGGGAGGAACACCATGTTTTTCTGAGTTTCAACTTTTCGTCATACTTTATTCATAAATAAGCAACTGTATGCTCCTCTACCATATACAGCGGAAAAATTGCTCTTGCGCTCTAAGGAAGCTCCCTGTCGTTTCCCATATTAAAAATCTAGCAAAGCTATGTTTTTGTTGTTGATTTTAATGAACTTTGCTCTGCTTCGAAAAGGTAGTGGAATATAATGCCATACATACACGTTGTGTGGGTAATGCATTGATCTACTCGAGTAAAGCATTTCTAAGCGAAGCAAGTCACATCGGTAATGTATTAACAAATTGTAGAACACGAAAATGTTTGAATTTCAAAAAAATCTTTACCATGCACGATGGCCTGCTAGTTGGTTTTACCCGTTGCCGAGACATGACAATTAATGTGTAGGTCAAAACAAATCCAACTCTACCGAATAGAAACAATTATCTGTTTATTTATCTGCCGATATGGCCAGTCCTTCTTGAATGAATATTACTGGCTCTGGCTTGGACCAACGGCTTAACGTCCTTGTCCACAGACGGTGTAACGATAGAAGGCCGCACAAATGTTCAACCTTCACCAAGGTCAGGACCTCACGTTTGGCAGCCACAGTTCTAATCGAATGAGCCAAGGTCGTACACACGAATTATCTTTATCAATTGTTACCGTTTCAAATATTAGTTCCACTAGTGACTCATATCTCTGTGTACCGCTTAACCACTTTGTTCTACCTTACAAGATTTCACTTCCAATCGGCAGCACTTTGTTACTCTGAAGGTCTTACTAGTATTACCTTCTATTCATAAGAATGTTGGCCTTGAAAGCAAGATTCTAACCAAACCACTTCCTGTTCTAAATTGCTTTATATTTTTAAAAGGTAAGCAAATAAGCGACCTTAATATAATCGTCATTCAAGTGTCAGTGCCCAAATCTTAAGACAACCAGAAGGCTATAGTATGTTTCTAGCCAATAAAAACAGCTTTGTCAAGGTTGAACGAGCTGTACTCCATCTGGTAGCGAGTCGGCGAAACAGCGAAAGCCAAGATTTGAGGCAGTAGTATCGGCTGAATTCTGACTCCTGGCGGCGTTACGATAACGGAAGCAGTACGACTGGAAAGAATAGGAAACAAAATGCAAGGAATCAACATAAACAAAATATACGGTATAATTTTTGGGTTTAGTTTAGATTTATTCGCGCAAGCTTTTTCTTCTCTGTACTTCAAAACCAGCATTAAGTAATGCAAGCAATACTTCTTCTACCAGTTCTTGAAATTAACATTTTAGTCCACTAGCAAAGTTTTGCTAGTAAGATTTTTTTGGACCAGGAACTGGTCCCCAAACGCTGCTAATCTTGTTGTTGAGGTTTCTCGAAAAGACCCTAAGGCTCCGTCGGTTTGCATCAGGTCGCGATAAACTTCCCACCACGACCTTAAGGGATATTCCCCATCGAATGACGGAGTTAGATTTTTGATTTCTGGATTTTGAGAGAATTTACGAGGGATGAGGGTAGTGAAGTTAGGCAATCAATCGGTATTGACAATGAAACACGGTAGGTACACTCTACGTCACTATTGTAGCTTTGAGTAATAAGATCATAATTCTTTTTAATGATAACTGATGACATATTTCTGAAACATCACATTTTCATGTTGAAAATGATAAATACATATGGCTGTAATCATCTAAACAACAATTTGAAAGAAACTTTCCTTTAATAGCTTTATAATCATTCACAAATTAATAGAAGCAGCAGAATTATTATAACTATGGCACCGTTACGAGCTGGTGATGTCGTTCTACCTAACAGCATGTATAAAGGACCACATCAGCGGTACTTATCTTCTGTTATTTCTCGGTACTGGAAAAGTTTGTTCCATTTTGTTTCATACGCAAGAAATGGATTATTTCAAATGAGAGATAAAGCCTTACACAGAGGAAGTTTCTTTTCTGGCTTGAACAACATTAGGTTTTTTCCAATTTTTTCCTAAAACAATACGGGCATTGTAATTGTTCGAAAGTATTATGTATTTTCAACTTTTCTTTCTATAAACTTTTCATGACTATGGAACTAAGTGAACGGAGGTTAGGGCGACTGTATGTGAGTCTGCCAAGTTTTCGTGGAGGGTAGGTTGGAGTTAGTGAGTTTTAGGAAATATTGTACTTGTAAGGTTGAGGAATTTTTAAAAAGTTAACCCGTTTTGTTCGCATTTTTATATTCAAATAGCAGCCGGAAAAACTGACCTTATGACACATATACGAGCCACCCTTCTTTACCTTGTCCTGCCCTTGGCTTGGGCCAGTCTAAATGTTAAACACGACAAGTGTTGTTAATCAAACACTACAGTAACAACATTAACAACATGTGTCCCAATATCAAGTTTATCGTATCATCTTGATAATTTCAATACTTATGTACCACTGAAAATGAGGAATGAAATTCCAAGACTTTTCCATGACAAAATGCCATATTCTATGACCCAAAAAAATCAAGAAACCAAAATATTCACTCAAAAAAAAAAGCTACTGTTACTTTAATTCAATTCTAAACACCAATTACACCTTCTCAACACTGAAAGACAATCTTGAATTTAAAGTAAAACACTTAGGTTTGTTAATTTAAGACAAACTCATCATATAGTTTAAAATTCTAAGAGAATTCGTTTTCCCAATCAAAATTTAAACCAATAATAACATTCCATGACCTTGACCATTTTTCCCCAATTTCATGACTTTTCCAGGCCTGGAAAATGCGTTTTCAAATTCCGTGACTTTTCGTGACTTTTAATGACCGTGTGAGCCCTGTTATAATCTGCTATTGGCGTTTTAAAATAAAATAAAAACATAAAAGTTTATGATTTACTAATAACCTTCAATATATTCAAAATTTCAAAAACGATTATGGTTTTATTCCAAGAAACATCATGTATACAATACCAATTTAATACCTTAGAAAAGTGGGCAGCAAGTTTGACAGTTTTATTTTTGAAATGTTATTTTATTAGAGAAAAAACCCTTTCTAAATGTATATAAAATGTTTTGTTAAAGGCTAAGTTCTCTACTTGGCGATACCTTTTTGTTAAAACTTACTTTGTGCAAATTCTATTGGTTTAAAATATTTTACTTGTTAACGTAGTTTTAATCGATAATGGCATCATGAAGACATTGAAACATCGTGGTTTAAACGTTACATTAAATTTGCTTCCTATCTGTTTTATAATTAGTTAAGGACGTAATAACAATTCTTTGCTTACCCATAATTATAACATATTTGCACTTTACAGAAGACGATAAAACGAAATAAAGTTATTGACCTAAGACATAAATTGAAAGCAAGCAATCGGTTAGCACAGAGCATTGAGTGTTCTCACCGGGTTTTCTTGAGGGTCACTGCTGTGCCTTGTTGTCCACCAGTCAGCGGTCCATTCCCATACATTACCAATAAGGTTATACATTCCATAAGCATTGGGTTCAAATGCAGTTACAGGTGCCGTGCCAGCATAACCATCTTCACCTGTGTCCTGTTTGGGAAACTTGCCCGTCCAAATATTTGCTTTATACTTGTCATTGATCTTAAACTTGTTACCCCAAGGAAACACCCTGTTGTAGAAACAGAAACTAAAGGTAAAAGGAGGTAGAGGTGGTGCACTCATATAGTGCCTTTTTTCTGCTTATATACTCAAAGGTGCTTTCCAATGGTCAGTTTACCCCAAGCGAACCGGATATGTAAAATCATCCCATGGTACTCATTTTATCGGCTGAGAGAACTTTTATAGCAAAACAAAGTTTACCCAAATATTCAACCCTCGACCGACCAACCTCATGGTTGGGAGGCAGAGATCTTGGTCACTGCGCTAACCCCTTTGATAGAAAGTTGTGCAAAAATGATTTATTTGAACGATTGTATATTAATTTGTAGTTATTTGATAGCTGATAAACAGTGACACGTGCAAACTATATTGTAGTACCCCATCTTCTTGTGAAAAGTGCTTTTGCATACAAATACTCTTTTTCCTAGCTCTCAGTACAGAAGCTCTTTGGTTTTTTAAGGCTTGGAATTGCAAGCTTTTAAGTACTTCTTTATTCTTCTCGTCTTCTCATTCCAAGAAGAGCAGTGGTTATACAGTAATAAACCAAATATTTTGGACTGTACATAACTCAGCTTACTTTTTGTCCAGTCCTGCTCTAGAAGAATACTCCCACTCAGCTTCAGTTGGTAATCTTTTCCCTGCCCATTTGCAGAATGCCACTGCATCATTCCAAGAGACATGTAGTACAGGGTGATCCATTCTAGACAGAAAGAAATATCTTATGTTTTTATTTCTGTTACAATGTGTTAGATTTAACTGTTTTAAATCAAACTATCTATAAAACTATCTTGAAGGAATCAATTACAAATACCTCAGTGGATAATCCAAGGGGGAAATGGGGGGGGGGGGGCATGAGAGATCTTTGGTACAAACTGCAAGCAGTTGTAACTTGTCAGTATTTTGACACAACAAAACTTTCTGCTGTTTCACAAAATAGTTAAAACAACTATCTCAGAAGGAGAAAGGGGTGATATTTGGCACAAACATTCCTCACTATTTCAACTATATTATTATCACTTGGGTTGTTTTTTACTGACTTGTAATCCTGGACCACTGTATCGTGTCCTTGAGCAAGACACTTTAACAGACTTGTTCCAGTTACTGTAACTCAGCTACAGGTATAAACGGGTCAACAGCTTCTGCTGGACGCTAAACTGCAGTTGATAAGTGTCCAGTCTAGAGGGAGTCAACTTTAGGCTCTCATCCACTAAACACTACAGAAATTAATTGGAGATAAGAGCCATCCTAATGGGTCACTTGGCTCAAGAAAGGATTTAGCTTTAATGCTGATGTACTCTTTGTATAGTTAATGTATCCCTTAAAGGGTAGTATTACTTTATCTGTTTGCCAATTGTACCTTTTCATTCAACTTTGGCCTAAATACAGATTTTGTCTATTGTCACCATGAAGTGCAAATTAAATTCAGTCTACCTTTGAAAAAAAATTGTGGAAGTTTGATGTCTGATCAACAAACCTGTCATTAATGTTGGACCCAGGTCCCTCTGGCTGTTGCCAGTTGGCTTTCTTAACAGGAAGCCACCATGGTGCAGCAGCAACCTATAAAAAAACGGACAACTTCATAATGAAGTTTGGGCGAAAAATTACAAAAGAATAACAAGTTGAACATAAAAGAAATTTCTAATAAATCACATTCATTTGTTTCTCAAGGGATGAATACTTTCAAGACAGAAACACTGCAAAGTGATAAGTGCAACATATGCATGCATAAAGTAACTTGCAGCTACTAAAAAATGGTATTAAAAGGCCTAAAAAGTACCCCTTACATCTACCTTAAATAATGATCATAGTGTGTTGTCTGAGTGTAAATATCAGTTTAGATCTGTTTTAATCTTACTGCAAGCTTCATTATCATTAACAATGCATAGCTTACAAATATGCTCAAATTCCAAACCATGGGCAGTGGAACCGGGGAGGGGGGGGGGCAAATTATTTGGTTGGAGGATCTTGAGGCCCCTCCCCAATAATTTTTTGGCTAACAACAGCAACTTTTGAATGATGACTTCCAGATTTTATAATGAACTATTATAATCTCCAATTTCTGTCCCCCATCCCCCAATAAACTTTTGCTTCTGCTGCCAATACTCTAGATTATTCAACTTTTCCCCTTTAGTTTCTCTGATCCAACACCAGTAAAACAAGGTGGTAGACAAAAAAATAACCAGCAAGGGGGTGGGAGTGGGAAAGAGAGAGAATAAAAATGCAACACTTAGATCAGACATTACTTTCCAGCCATATCCGTCATAATTATTACACATGACTCAACCCTTTCAGCCCCATGGTCAGTCAATTTTCAACACCTAACTAAATTCTTCTTACACACAACATAAAAAACTATACAAAATAAGTCTTTTGGTAATGAGAAAATGAGAATTGATCAAATAAAGCAAACAGCTGAAAATGAAAAATAAAATTATCCTAAACTTGTTTCATGAAAACTATTGGGTTAGTAAGGAGAACTTTTCATTAAAACTGGTATGGAAATAGTTAAAGGTAGCAGTGTTGCTGCACATGCTGTACATTTAGACAGAGGTACCTTAGCAATAGTCTGGAGTAACATTATGTATTAAAGTTGTTAAAAGTAAGTAGCAAAGTTCGTTAGTTCCTTTAAGCTCATAATGCCACTTTTCCATATCCCCCTCACATTTCCCACCACCCCCCCCCCTCCCTATAACCAACACAAGCTTCTTTCCAATGTGGCTAGCCTGCATAGCAGGCACAAGGGGATTGGGCTGAGTGAGGAGAATCTGCAAGATTTTTCCTCATCATGTCTTTCCCTAATCCCATTGTGCCTGTTATCCAGACTATAATATCCCCTGATAATGGTAAAAAAAAAAAATTTTGAAAATATGCAGTCCATAGAGAAATATGATCCCACGAATGTAAAATTAATTGATACTCACAGCTTGTGATATTTCTTTTTTAATCTTTTCACTCAATCTGCTTTCCAAGACAAAGGAGTCACCAAACTTTTCAGCCTGCAGGCATCATTGACAGTTATCTTTTTTATTTAAGTACCAACAAAAAATATGAACATTCATATCAATCAAAACAACAAATAAAGTGCAAAACATTCATGAATAGATCCTTAAATTCATAAAATCATGGTTAGTAACAATTTCAATACAAGTCTACATTGAAATTTGCCTGGCTAACCTCACTTTGAGCAAAATATAACATTATATTCTTTTAACTCAAGAGAGAGGCTAGCAAGGCAAATTTGAATGTACATATAGACATTAAAGAAATTTCAAATTGCACTCTGGCATTTAATCATGAGAAACTGTCCATGAATAACAACAAAATCTCATGTTTGGAATAACAACATATTGGGGGTAAGGATCAACCAAAGTAAAGGCCATTTTGTTACATCTTGGGGTTCAATAGTAATTTGCAATAACCACCCTCACTCATTGTGCCTGAACCCAATCCCTTCCCCCCCCCCCCAATCTTAAATTGTCTGTTGCAAGTAAAAGCACTTTACTCTTGGATTGTTCGCTGCTCTATTACAAGTTACAGTTACACTGGGTTCTGAAAATTATTTTGGCACACTAACCTCAGTCACATGTCCAGTACTTTTGATAAACAAAGCAAATTCTGCATTACTGACTTCATAGACATCAGCGTAAAAAGATTTTAATTTAACTCTTCTCGCTGGCCCTTCGCCATCGCGAGGAAGATAAGGTTTGTTAGTACCCATTGTGAACTCTCCACCCTTGATGAATACCATCTGATTTGTTCTTCTATAATTTCCATTATCCTTTTTAGTTATTTCATTGTTTTCCAACTCGTCATTGCCATTTGATTCTTGTAGATATTTTGCATTTGGTTTCTCATATGAGTGAATAGCTGTTCGACTGTCAGATTCCGCTACATTATTCCTGTTCAGCTTTGAACAGCCGCAATCTACTTTGCCTTCGTCGTTTGCTAAATTGCGATTTGAACATTTTTCTGTATCTTCTGATAAGACTAAAGTAAATAACAGTAATCTTATGAAGAGCTTCCAAAAGGAGAGTCGTAAATCTTCCATAACAATAGAATGGTGCGGAACAATAACGCGGGTTTTTGTACCCAGACCCTCTCCTTACACTTTATCGAGAGAAGTTGGGATTGCACGCTAGTAATGGCGGGCAAACAATCGGTTAGTGAGAAAAGCTCAGTTTTTAAAGATATAAATGCATATATGCAAGTCTGCGTTAATTGTACTCTATGTAAGATGAAAATAAAAGCGGAAGCTATGGTTTGTTTCTTGCAGGATTTGAAAGGGGCCATTGAACAAGCTTGTCAGGCCGGGGAACAGTTCAGCAGTGTGTACTTCGAGACATTCGACAAAAGACGACAAGTAAGAAACCATTCGTTTATACAAAGTAGAAGCTTCGAAAACCAGTTGTAGTTAGTTTAGAACAAATCTTTATTAGTATTAGTACGGAGTCAGAGTTTGAATCAGACTTTCAAGTTAAATTTGAAATATCTTGAATCAATATTTATATTAAATTACTACTTTACATCAAATTCAAACTCTATCATTAATTGTTTGTCTTACGAGCAACTCTTTATGCACCAGTCAATGAACCCCCCCCCTCCCTTCCCAACCTGGGCATACATGGGGACTTGGAACTTGATGCATGTGAAAGGAGGAAAATGTCCGGCCCTGGGGGAGATAGGTGATTCTAATGCCCCAAATTTCATCCCCCTCCTTTATTCAACCAAAATAAAAAATTCCAGCAGACAAAGTAGAATATTTTCAGTTAAGTGATAAAGAAATGTATCAGTAAGCACTGGTAAGTTGTTGATCCATGTCTCCAGGTCACAGGCCAATGGAGTGACTGCAAACAATTACCCTGCCTAGTGGGCACACAAACTAAAGAAAATACCAAGTAAATGCCCCCTATATCCCCACATATGCCCAGGTTTGGGGGGGAGGGATGGGGGGGGGGGGGACTTAAATT
>JAOBRD020551255.1:0-16516 GCA_027575215.2 Hydrozoanthus sils | reverse complement strand
TTGAATATGTTGTTGTATGTTGTTGTTATTACTATTAATATTGTTTTTACTTCTATTATTATTATTATTATTATTATTATTATTATTATTATTATTATTATCATTATTATCATTGTTATCATTGTCATATTAAAACTATTGTTGTTATTATTATTATTATTATTATTATTATTATTATTATTACTATTGCTGTTATTATTATAACTATTATTGTAAGTGCTGTTATTACTATTCTCTATTTCCGTCATTATTGTTTTTGTTATTGCTACTCGTAGATCAGATAAACTTAGGATGGATTTTCAGGATGTTTTTATATAACTGAGAATCTTCAAATATCTTGGTAATCTTTGAACCTTGGCCATTGCTGAACACACGCAACTCAAGGTATCGAGTTGGCTAAGGGAACATAGACTCATTGATAAGTCACTGGGTTTTATTTTCCAAACTCGCCTTATACAGCACATAAAGCTGCCTTGCCACTACTTTATAAACGATTCTTGAATAAAAAATGTGGCAAATAGAACTTGTATGCAAACTTTACAAGATAGAATTATGGGAAGCTCGATGGTGCCCAGGCGCTAAATTGTGGTGGTTTTCTTCGTTTAAAACAACCAATGTAAATGTATACCGAGGGGAAAAACTCAGTAAGTTCATACGTAACTGTTCATTTCCCTGCTGGCTGTCAGTGTTAAACCACAACTCTTTAACTTACCGTTTACTTCAATAGGCCCAAAGCAAAGGAGAAAACTCCATAGTACAACTCTCGATAAAAACCCGAACATGACGAAGCAAGTGAGTGCCAAAAAGTATCTGAGTTAACTCAATGTGACAACACGAAGTTCAAACTCAATATTATACTTTGATACAATGCAACTGAATTTTGGCAAGGATTCATCTCTCTCTCCTTTCGATTTCCTGTCAAACAACCCTCAAAATCCGCTTACGGCCGGATGGAGATAAATGTGTGACGACAGAGCTTGGCGGTCTTCACGCATGTATCGTTTACCAACTGACAAGCATTCTTTAAAATTTGGTTGCACTATCTCATTAGTTTAAGCTCTTTGCTTATGCATCTACTTTAAGACCTAGTTTCCTTACCTAGTTACAAACTCGCACAAAAGGAGCGCTTTCAAGTTAATTAGCAGGCTTTTCCGTTTTTAACCCTTTGTTTATTGTATGCTGCAGCTTGCCGCTGGCTCAATATGCAGTGGTTAGCGCAAACTGATATTGTTTAACAGCTTGAATTTTATGATGAAATACAAAGCGGTTTTGCACTCTTCATTTCCGTGTGAGGAAATGTTGTAACATGTAAAAAACTACTAACACCACGTTTATTGTATTGTTGCTTATATTACAGCTACTTAATACTATTATTATCATTATTGTTATTGTTATTGGTATTTTGTTATTATTATTATTATTATTATTATTATTATTATTATTATTAATTTTTTATTACACTACTTCTAACTACTACTGCTACTTACAGTAATAATGATAAATAATAATAATAATGACAATAATAATGACGACAATAATGATGTCTTTATCAGTTTGATTCTCTCTTGTTTTCACTTCTTGTAATTATGTCTCATTAGTAAAACAGATTTTTATAAATGCAAAAATGGAGTGAGCGCTATACGCAATTCATAGCGAAATAGACGACGGGGTTAATTCCTGGCCGGGTAATAACATTTTTTGAGAAAACTTGCCGATGTTTAAAAAAGCCATATGAAACGCAGAAAAATTATTCTTACTTTAGTTGCGTAAGTATTAATTCTTTTGAATATAACAAACACCAAGTACATGTACTTTGCTAGTCTGTCGCGTGATATTTTGTATGATAAAGGCTGCCAGTACAAGAAGAGCGCACGAAATTATACTGAGGTTTTCAGCTCGTGACCCAAAACGCCAAAGTGTGTTTTGCATGCCAAATCAACGAAGAAATCTATTTCTATAACATCTGCCAAAGTATGCACAACCCGTCCCGTATTTATGTTAATATTTGATCGCAACGTGCAATACAGAGTACCGCTCTCTCTTGAACCCAAAGAAATTCTTAAGCATAACACTCAGTATTCGATCTACAGCTTGTTGGAAGCTCGATCAGTCTTTGTCTGTACGTGAATTAAGGCAGGAAACATACTTGAATGCCTTCCGACAGGGTTTTATTCCAATATTTGACAAAGAATAAAGCCTAGGAAGAGCCTGAGAAGTTAACCCATTCTTTCTCTTGATACCTTTGTCCGTTTTTCGTTTGATATAGTTTGTTTTTGGTATATAATAATTCAGTTTCAGCCGTCGAAATTTTATAATTAAGAAAAATTTGACTATTGTAATTTATTATTCAGTTTTTTATTCTTTTTTGTCAACTTACATAAATTATCTGGAGAAGTATTTATTTGATATTTATTGAGTAATAACATATTTTCTATCTACATAACTTAACAGACACTCCATCTGCCTAGACTAGCACTTATGCTATCTGCAGAGGGAGTGTCTAAAACCTTTTGTAAATTTGAAATTATTGGATGAAATAAAAAATTGGTTAGAGAAGTTCACTTAAATGGGGCTGTTTTGCTCTCTTCTCCCCCACGGTTGCTTTAATTTGAAAGCAAAATGACCGACAGAGTTTGAACCGCTCACGAAACTGCTGACGTACGAAATTCGATCGATAACATTAGATTAAACCAAAAAAAATTCTCTCTGGAGACGTTATTTTCAAAACAATATGTATTGGCAGAAACTACTAAATACAAAAACACTTGCATATAATTGCAATTGGTTGTTGTCAGTGATACAAAACTCTCAGAAGTTGGCAAAATTTCATTAGAACTAATTTGATTAAAATCGCGAGCAAAAAAGGAAAAAAATGGACCGTAATCCCATTTCGACAGAAAAATTCACAAAATTAGCAAAATGTAAAAGTGCGGGAATACAAGTCATAAAGGGTTAAAGAGATCTTGCACTTACAGTTGTAAGTTAGATGTAACAAAAATCTCCCCTGGGTAGTTTGCTGACGACAAAAGCTTAATTCTCACCCTTCAGAAACTATCTATACTTCTTTTACGATATAAGTGCAAAGAAACCTGAGGGTAAAAGCCCGAAAAAAGAAAAAACAAAATAACGTGAACCCAAACTCTGAAAGCTAGTTTACCGTGTTTCTGCATAATGCCCTTTACGATTTGGGCGTCTTTTGGACCAGCGTAACATTGGCTGCGAACACTTGTTTAAAAAATAATAAACTTAAAACTTTTTCACAAGGAAAGCAGCAGGGAAACAGACATAGTTGAGTGCGCAGCACCTGATACACGTGTGAAAAAAGGAATATATGCTTTAAAGAAATAAAGGAATATTTTTTTTAAAAAAACTTAGAGGCATATATTGGCTTTTACTTCTATTCTTGTTCAGTTTTTAATTTTTCCATGTTTGAGACAGATGCTAGACACGTGACAGATTATGCGTAAATATGCATAAAAAGTCATGAAAAATGTGAGTTGAGCGAAAAAAGTGCAAATATGGTAGACGTGGTCAAGTTTAAACGATTGACTCCATATCAGTTTGATGAACTGAGAGAGCAAATATTTTGTTTCAAATGCAGCAGTCAGAATGTCTGAACTTTTTGACGTCTTTAAGTGTATACGGACGTTTTTTATATCAGTATTATTTCCCCGTTCTAAAACTGAGTTGCACGTAATTATCGGAAAGGAAGTGCTTCCTGATACGCGTATCAAATAAATTTACTGATTGTATATTGAACATGAACAACGTGTATTCTTAAATCCTTTTTTTTTGTGTCATTACAATATAAATCCATCTTTTCGACTTTTCGTACTGCCATTCAATATTCGCGTGTGGTAAGAGACTGGTTTATTTTTGAAACATGTAAGCATATAAAACTTAATATAATCAGAAAATCAAGGACATTCAATATTGTCATTTAAAATCAAGGTAAACCAAAAGCAGAACTATTCAAGACATTCTTTCTTTCCTCAAGTTGTAAAAGTATGATATAACTTGGCCAGGAACTTCAAAAACTGCAAATTAAAACTCTAAAAAAGCTGCTTTTGGATCATACTATGAAAATTTTTTCCATCTTTAACTCACCACCATAATTAATTTATACTGATTTAAGTTTGTATTTAAATGGAATCATTATATACTGTACATAATTTAGTTGTTTATTTATTTATTTATTTATTTATTTATTTATCATTTTTCTAAACCTTTGTTTTTATTATTAGTATTTTTCTTATGCTTTTTTTAATCTAAAAGATGGTAGTTGTCAACTGGGACTCTATCCTGGTACTAACTCCTGTCACGCCCGATTTATTTGAGTGACGAATTTAATAAAACGAAATAAATAAAATAAAACATCCTGTTGATGTGTTTCGACTTAAGGAAACTGAAAACGTTTTTTACACGAAAATAATTTACCGCCATAACCCAATTCAGACTAGGCTTTTTCGGAGTTCCAGTGAATTTGGCTTCAAAAGCCCTCCACCCTCTTAGTAACTCTGTATCTATACTAAATGTTAATGTCATAGAACTTGTCTAGCTTACCGCAATTAACGCAATTAGTGTTCTGGTATGACGTCATAATTACGTCACACATAGAAAAATCACGATTTTGTATGTATTTTGTTTTTCTTAAGGCTTTGAAATTATTGATTTTTAATGCATGTCACCACTTAACAAAGAAACTACAAGAATGATAAAGCCAGCTGAGTCATTTATATTTTTCTTTTTTAACGATTTGATCACAAATGAAAAGACCAAAAAGTGTTGTCAGTGACCTAAAGTAACATGGTATTACAATTTTTACGTTATATTGACTTCTGAGACAAGTTTCAATATTCCTTCTAATACAATTTGTTATACACACTGCATAAATCGGCCTCAAGTCAACATTAATGGAAAACAATTCGAGTGAAAAGATTTTATTAATGGCGTCATATTTTCAAGTGACGTCATAAGTGAAAAAAATTGATCATAACTAAATGTGTTTTACTAAAATCATTAAGGAAAAATCTAGGACCTACAATGAAATTAAATTAAAAACAACAAAAGTGCTGGAGACAGACTATGAGATACTTTGGTGTAAGATCCAAGTACAATATTGGGGCAAAATATTGGGGCATACTACAGGCCGCACGCTGGCGATCAAAAAAGTCTTGATGAGTTAGCCCTGGCGCTCTTGCATCCAGACCATATTGTTTTACTTGGAGGAGACTTTATTTTTCCCGGTTGGGACTGGGAGAATAAAACAATCGAAGCTGGTTTTCCATATGTTTATATAGACCATCAGTTTGGAGACCTCCTAGACGATCACGGCCTTGAACAACCGATTGAAACACCAACCAGGATGGATAACACGCTTGACCTTATGATCACTAATAACCCGTCACAAGTTTCCAAAGTATTAGTGTTTTGCCTGGCTTATCAGACCACGACTGCCCAATAGTTGAGATAAATGTCCGACCAATAAGATACAAGCAGAAACGTCGACAAATAACAGGACAGCTTTGAGGTGCATCTCCAATCTACCTTGGAGACAACAAAAATGGTTTAAGCGCTCGCTCCCATCCCCATAACCTATGTCACACTTTACCTTCGTTTACCGCTTACAAGTTGACAAGCGCCCACGCTCAACGACTCTAAACAACCCGAAAAACGCACATTCAAGCTAGAATTTCTTGAAAAATTAGCGTAACTCAAGAAAAAACCTTTTAAGCAGGTCTTTATATATTAAAGGATTTTAGTTACAGAAGGTTGATTTTAGGGTTCAGTTCTACTTTAACAATTTGAACAATTACAGACATAAACTATACATGCTTCTGAAATTAAATAATAATAATAAAATACAAAACAGTTACTGTTCATCAGCAGGATTCCCAAACTGTGTGCAATTTCACAATTGGTTTCGGCTCCATTAAACCCTGTATCAATTGTAAAACAATTTAGGAGGAGTCACCCACTAAGTGAGCACAGTAACTGAAAAACCGTTAGTAAAAGTAAGGAAAATAACCGAAACCGTTATTAAATGTGAATTTGCGGCACGCGCCACATTTCTAACGACAAAACGCGCGAGCGTATATAAGAAAATAAAATATTAGCACACAGAACTAAACCGATGTCTAAAATAAAAAGATAAAATAATAGGTAAAAAAGAATTAGATAGAAAATAAAAAGGATACCGATTGCTTAGAAGGTCCAACTTCAGGTATCGTGTCAACCCGGGCGGCGACTCCTCCGGTAGATCGACAACTTGTGTACTATTCAACTACACTAAGAATGCTCTCGAACTGTGTGCGCATGCGTAGGTGCATTTGAATCTATGAACAAAACGAAAGCTTTACAACATCATTTTGTCTGACAAGTAAATTCAATATTAGATTTGCGGTATCAAAGCATGGAACTCAGTCAATAAAATAGCAAAAGTGCATCCCGTAAAAAAATGCTGAGCAAGCATTTCAAAATTTAAGTTTGGACAGAAAAAAGTATAACATTTTCATATGAATAGTTTTCTTCATAAAAATTTCTATTCTTGCCTATATTTATTGTAGCCTCTCTTGTTTTTCAAATAATAACAACCAAAATTACAACTTACTATATATAGATGGCCGAGTGGCTCATCCCTGTTCCGGTTATTAAACTAATTTGTACTAAAGTAAGTTGTTCTTTGATAAAGTAATTTTAGAACTGTAATTTTATTTACCAAATAATTATTGTTGTCATTGTTATAATTGATAAAGGAAAAATAACGTATATGCAGTGTAATACTGCACAACATTACATGTGCAGGTGGGGTCTGTTTAATCAGCTGCACGACTTTATGTAATTACTGATATTTCCTTTTCAGGTGATAAAAACAGCTTAAATGATTGGTCTGTTTTGTTTGAAAGCAACCCAGCCAGAGACAGCCGCCCAAAATTACTTCTCTTAATACTACCGACATCAACCAAGAAATGAAGTCGTAATCTCAGTATTTTTAGCAAACTCCTTGAGATCGATTTCCATTTGCCTGGGAACTGCGTGAGAGAGTACTAGAGGAGAATAGAAGAAAGTTCCATTTCGCCTTGAGCTCAAGTATGCCCTTGGTTCGTAAAGCTAACTTTAACAACAAAAACAACAACAAGCGGAATCCTTGTTAGGTCGGCACAGTGATTGGCTTTCACAAGGTTTACAGAAGGTACCTTATCCCCTCAAACGGGACTCTTATTCATTTCAATTTCCCAGCGAAGCTAAAGAAACCTACAGACATAACACTGGAGTAAAACAAGTCGGATAGAGCCTTACTTAAGAAAATCACAGTGGTCTGGTCGGGGATCGAGCTTTACAACAATTGCATGAATCGCGGCAACTGGCTTCAATTGAAGATCACTTTTAAAACAAATGGTGAACAAAACAGACAGCAGCACGTTTTCAGAACAAGAGTTGTGGAATCAGTTGTGGTCGCGAACGCCCCCTGTAGTAATACTAGAATGTTCTTTAGTGGCTTTAAACATCGCCTCGGGTACAATCGGTAACTCTTTAGTCCTTCTTTCCATGTACAGAAACACTCGTTTGAGAACAAATACAAACTTTTTCATATTGTCAATGGCAATAGCAGATCTTCTTATAACAAGTTTACCTGTTCCTTTATCGTTTGGTGTTTTCGCTGGGCTGACGCAAACATGGAGTTTTGGATTTCTTTTCTGTCAATTCCAAGGGTTAGTTGTAATAGTTTGTGGGACTGAGTCCGTTTTAAACGCGGTTTTGGTAGCTGTGAATCGCTATTTCTGCGTTGTAAGACCTGGATGCTATAGGAAATACTTTGGTAAGCGCCTCTCAGTTAAAATGCTTCTTTTTACTTGGCTTCTCTCATTTAGCCTTCCGTCACTGTACTTGGTGATTGGAAATCGATTCTCCTTCCATCCAGGTGTATTGTATTGTGTGCCCAAAGAGGGGACTTTTCTTCAACCATTCTGGCCAGCTGTTGGGTCTGTTGCGTTACTGGTTATACTCTCTTGCTATTTGCTTGTCTAGTGCAAACTAAGATCCCACAATTGCAAGCGGCGGACTAGGCTTCCTAAGGTGGGACAAAATAACACAAGACTGCGAGTCAATATACAGGAAATCAAAATCACAAGAACACTGCTCTTTGTCGTCCTTGGTTTCTCAGTTTGCTGGACAATCGTTTCTGTCACTGATATTGCAAGTCTTATTCTAGGGCACTACAATCTACCACGTCAAGTCTACGTTCTTCATGTTCTATTTGGTGTTGGAAGTTCATCGATAAATCCTTTTATCTATGGTTTCAGCAACCGGGAATTTAAAATGGAGTTCCTAAAGATTCTAAAGTTGTGCAGAGGTTTTGAGGCCGCAAAAGTTCATCCAATGGCAGCAAAATAATGAAAGAAAGACAAAATGATTAAAAAACAAAAATCGTATCTCTAAAACAAGTCATGATACACTAAACAAAGAGCTCAGAAAATTGTAAAAGAGGAAATTAAAGAATTTGATTTTTTTAGTATTAGTGGCTGCATAAATTCACTACCTGTCAAGAAAATTTCAAAAATAATTTTAAAAAACCCCATCAATTTAAAGAAATTGATTTTTTTTAGTTTTAGCGGCTTGCATAAATTCACTGCCTGTCAAGAAAATTTCAAAAATCATTTTAAAAATCATTTCATTGAGAAATATACCACAAAGAAAACCACAAAGAACCCTTATAAAAAGTCAGCCTATTAGGAACTATAAAGACCCCAAAAGTTTGGCAAAAAGAAAAAGAAATTCAGCGCAAAACAGTGTTGTTAAAGTAGTTTTGTAGAACTTTACATAATAGCATTAGACTTATTACCGATGAGTTAAAAATTGACGAGAAGAGACAAACTAAAGAAGATGGTGGTAGACTACAGGGCAATGTTTTAATTGACAAAAAAATTAACAAATATTAAAAATAAGTTATATTTATTAATACTGCATTCTGTTGTTATAACGATTCAGCTCGCTGTGATATGTTCGTTGGTTTTTGAAGCCAAGAGCTTAATAAAAAAGGCTTTTTTTAAACGCTTGTGGTTATTACAAGTTTTTGTGATATTTGGTGATAAGGTGGTTTTCTGTTGCGTTTTAACTCACATCACTCATTTTATAAGAGCGATTATATTATGGCTTACCTTTTATGGATACAGTAGCCACAAAAATGACACTGCATCTAACAAAAATTATATTTCTTAATCTTAAGTACTTAGTTTTATATAAAATGCACGGACTGGACTAAGAAGAGTCCCTCTTTTCCTCTGGATTATGTTTAACGAAAATGGATATCTAGTGCGAGGGAAGAAATCGGTTGACTGTTAATTAATTCCAACGGTATTCCGAAATTTTTCTGGCTTTCTGTGGTTGGTGACTTCTCTAGGCTTTCTGTTGTAGTGTTATGGACTCACTTACCCAGGCGATGACATAGTGGCTACCGCCAGATATAACAAAACAGCCACAAAAATGGTAAACTAGGGAATTAACCAAGACAAAAATAATGCGTCCAAGCTATTGGCCGATCTGTGTTAAAACGTTTAAAGAATCGTGGTCAACCTTGATGCTTTGCGAATGTTTTGTTTTGTTGAAGGTCCGATGATTTTGACAGCGCGATCGACCGGCCGTCACGTTTTGTATGCTCGTGTTCTTATGATACGATAGATTAAAACGGGCACAAAGATTAGTGTAGATAATCGTGAAGAGAGCAGACCAAACTGCGGGTCAATTGTGGCCGCAAGTAAATCTCCGCTTTTGGCGATAGCTGTTCATTTATATTTTTCTTTTTTAACAATTTGATCACAAATGAAAAGACCAAAAAGTGTTGTCAGTGGTATTATAATAGCTTTCTAAAACATAATTTTTACGTTATTTTGACTTCCGAGACAAGTTTCAATATTCCTTCTAATAATATTTGTTATACATGCACTGCATAAATCGGCCCCAAGTCAACATTAATGAAAAACAATTCGAGTGAAAAGTTTTTTATTAATGGCGTCATATTTTTAAGTGACGTCATAAGTGAAAAATTTTGATCAGAACTAAATGTATTTTACTTATATCATTAAGGAAAAAACTAGGACCTACAATAAAACTAAATTAAAAATAACAAAAGAGCTGGAAACAGACTGTCAGTTACTTTGATGCAGGATCCAACTACAAGGCTCCAAAATCGTACATACTACAGGTCACACGCTGGCGATCAAAAAGTCTTGATGAGTTAGCCTAATCCCTGGCGCTCTTGCATCCAGACCATATTGTTTTACTTGGAGGAGATTTTAATTTTCCCGGTTTGGACTGGGAGAACAAGGTTTGGCAGGAAAATCAACAGCGCATGGCTTCATTTAGTACGTCACTGATCAGGTTGAAATAATATAATTTTCTTAAAAGTCATTCGAGATCTGTGGTAATGGCACATTTTACCAGCTATATATCAGCAAGCTCACGGTCTAAAGCAAAGGGTGTGTGCTTGCACTATACTTTCAGTGTAGAGACTGTAATAAAAGCCACGACGATTCGAGCAGTTTTACTGACAATTTGCAGTTACTTAGTTGATCCATCCATGAAACGTTTTGTTTGTTTCTACCAAAACCTGTCTGGGCCTTTCTCTGTCTCCACTGTTCGAAAATTGAATTGCAGAGATGAATATTCCCGGCTTTGGCCGCCCGCGTGATGGCGGTTTTCATGCTTTTGGTTTTATAATGTGACTCGATGCTCTACGAAACTAAAAACCCCATTTCTCTTAATTTTTAAAAAGAAATAAAAAATAATGGTCAAATAAACTCACATAATACTTAGACATACCAAAAGAACTGGACAGAAACTCAGGATGGCAACGATTATTGTCAGATTTCGACAAATGATTTTTACCATTAAATTTTGAACTGCGACAAAATGGCGTCCTCCCCTCGCAAAGCACCACGGTTAACAGTGATTCTTTAAAGTTATGGTATCGTTTGAATAGGTAAAAAATAACATTCTCAGCTTTTGCAAAAAAATATTGGGCGTTGAGAAGATCTTTCAGGCAAAAAAAAATTGTCTTGATAGCATGAATAGTTCTTGAGACACGTCATCAGAACGCATCAACGGAAGTAAAATGGTGTTTTTCTCGAAACAACTCAGTTTCAATCAAAAACAGAGTGTAAAAAAGGTCCCAATTCAAAGACGTTTGTTCTGTTATTGCCATATTGGTACAGCGGTGGTACGTATAATATATATCTGAGCTTCAAAGCGGTTTAAGCAATATTTGAAACTGACAGTTTAGATTTTTTATCGGATGTTTTTTTTAAAAAGGGAAAATTCCTTCTCAAGTAACAAATTTTAAAAATGGGCTATAAAATGGATTGAAAAAGTGTATCAAAAATCGCTGACACCGTTGAATAGAAAAAAATGATAACAAAGGATAGCTTAGCTCACAATCGAACCGGACTTGGAACTTAGCGAAGGAAAAATTTTGTCACAAAGAAACGCTCCATTACGCAGATAAACACAAAAACTTAATTTAAACCATCTTAAACGGAGAATTTATAAGCTTTTCAGTGATATATATATAGTTGCCGACCGCGTGCTTCTCGGCTCACTGCCTATATACAATAAATGTACTTAATAAACGTACTCATAAGTTTTGTTGCTGGATTACTGATCTATTCCCATACCTAAAAACTTAGGAAATCATGATTTTAAGGTTACGGTACAGTTTGAGAGATACATTCACTTATCATTCCGAAACTCTTTTACTATGCTTAGGATACCCCTAAACCTCTAAGCAAAATTACGGGGTGGACAAAGTAGACGGCAGGGGTAGCATGCAGAATATATACAAAGTATTTGGGTATTTGGCTTTGATTTGTTCAACGAAAGCCAACACAACGCTTTCGCTTCCTTTGCTAGTGATAACGAGAAATGCAGCTTCTAACGCAGATTCAGGGTAAAAGAGAAACGTTTTGACAGGTTGTTTAGGCCGTAACTGATTCGTCGGATATATTTCTTCATAAAACAACATGTTTTACAATATTAGCTGTGATTTGTACGTTGGAGGATACAGAAGTTATTCAGGCAGCCTGCTGTGTACCTTTGTTCATTATTAATACACATGGTATAAAGTTGATATATGACTATGGTCAAGACAGTACTTGTTCAGAAGAAAGTACGGCAATTTGCCAATTATTTTTTTAAGACGAAATCTTTCGATTTTTGTCTAAAGGTGCTAATAGACATGCTAGATTTTATGTCTAACTTTAGTGTTCCGTTTATAAGTTTAATGGCGACATATCTTGTTTCAAACTGGCCACAAAAGAAGTTCCTGTGAGGTAAAAAAATAGTGTTCCATAGTTATGTATGGAGTTAACAAGAAAAAGTTTACAAAGACTTCCAGCTGTTGATTACAATGATGTTTGTACGCTAATTCCGACAACTAAAGTTTAACTATTTCGAAAACGTTTAGTGGCTCAAGTCCTGAAAATTAAGTCTATTTGGGGTTTAATTATGATCTGCTACGTCTTTCGAGTTCCAAATCCTGATTTTTCCCTTTTCCACTATATCTTTCGGAAAACTCTCCAAAAAGCTTTTCTAAAATGGGGCATGATCCAAAAATAAGCAAAAGGGTCCGCGCATGCGCTCAACAGCGTCAAAGTCTGCATATAAGCGATTGCCTTCATCTTTTCCTCTAGTGGTAAAGCAGGAAAAGAAATGAACGGCAACCAACAAATGGAAAAACTTCCCAAAATGAGCCCGATAGTTTTGGTAGTTTTTCTCTCCCGGACGTAATCCCTTGTAAATACCCGTAACTGATCCTCAGGGATGTTCCCGTCCCACGTATGTTCCCCGGGAGTTGCCTTTGTGGGGTACTTTTGAGTTGCCGAAAGGTAATTTCGGGAAGTAACCGGTGAATGATCCCCCGGAGTAGACTGTTTGCTATCTCCAGGAGTTGCCTGTATGTCTTTCCTTGGGTTTGTCTGTATTTCATCTCCGTGAGTTTCTCGTATGTGGTCCTTAGGATTTACCCATAAGCTACCCTCGGAAGTTGTCGGCATCTGATCCCCGGGGACTACCTGCATGTAACCCCCGAAACCTGCCGATCTGGAGTCCTCCAGTGTTGCCGATATGTGATACCCATAGGTTACTGGTAGGGCTTTCCCGGGAGTTGCCTTTATTTGGTCCCCGGGATTTGCCTGTATGCTATTCCTTGGAATAGCCTGTATTTGGTCCCCGAGAATTGTTTGTATGTTATCCCCGGAATTTGCCTGTACTTTGCCCCCGGGATTTACCTGTATTTTAACCCTAGCCACTTCCCGTATGTGGTCATTCGGATTTGCCTGTATGTTATCCCTAGGAAAGGCCAGTATGTGGTCCCCGGGTTCTGCCTGTATGTTATCCCTGGGGGTTGCCTGTATTTGACCCCCGGAATTTGCCAATATTTGATTCCCGGTAGTTGCTGGCATCTGATCTCTGGGAGTTGCCTGTATGACTCTTCCGGGAATGGTCCGTATGTGGCTCCCAGGAGTTTCCGGTATACGCTCTCCGGTGGTTGATTTCATTTTGTTTTCCGTTTCCGCGTTGCCCGTTCCCGAATGCTCTGTTGCAAAGGTTTGAGTCGTTGATTCAAACTCAGACCCCTGCGCATTGCTCGGTGCGACTCTCCTTTGCGACCAGACCATGCAACCAACGACCCGTGTCGACCTGGCCTTCCTGCGTACTGCCAATCAGGACGTAGAAAGACGAAAATCTGTGTTCCACTATCTCCGCTTTTACCAAACCTGTCATCACTATGGCAACTGCCCACGAGCAAATCAGAAGCAACCAAACTCGACCCTCTGTTAGTAAGGTATAGTATTTGAGAGGATGGTATATTGCCGTATAGCGTTCGAAAGTTACTGCTATCAAGTTGTTTAGCGTACCAAATATATAGAAAAACGAGCAGATGGAGAAGTATTTGGTCAGCGCACCAAACACCAATGAATCGATAAATAACGGTTGGTAAATGACACAGCTTATAAAATCCATAACACTTAGACTTGCAACGAAGTATTTTGTGAGTGTTTGAAGCTCCCGGCTACGAAGGATTGTCCAGATGATCACAGCATTCGCGAGAGCGCCACATAAGGCAGAAGTTGCGTTCAAAACAATCAGTAAAATCTTTTCCGCAAACGATATAATAATTTGCATTAGTACGTTTGAAGAGGAATTGAAACCACTTGCCTCGATTCTCTCAAATGCCAGTGGTTTGGCTTTTCAGTACTGTCTACAGGTCGTTTTAACACTGCATGAGTTCTCTATGAAAACGGAGTTTGACTAAAAGTAATTACTTCAGAGATGAGAGTTACTTGTAATGTCTTTACGTTTAAACCGGTGTTATTTAATTAAGCTCTCAAATATATATTCCGAAAGCGAAAACAAATGTAATAAACCTATAGCGAAGTATCACTTACCAATTATATACAAAACCAACTAAGGGACACAAATGTATCGAATTTATTGATTTCTTTTGCTAAGGTTCTCAAAACCTAAGTTATCAATAATTTCATGATAGAACGTTGCTTTGTGAGGAAGTAAAAAAAGGAATATTTTTTGACGAGGTTTGATGGTTCATATTCAAATTTAAGAATACTTTTGTTTAAAGTACTCTCGTGTTGATCGATAGATCCTAAAGAATAAACTGTTACAATATTAAAATTTTCGAGTCTTCTGTTATTATTTGACAATTGTTCAACTTTTAATTAAAATGCTTACTCCTTATAGGTTAGTTTCTGACGGAGTCCATACCGAACTTCGTTCATCACGACGTTAAATATCCTGGGTTGAGTCAAATAACAGGCCGTGTACTATACCGAAATAGCAATTTCCTTTGAAGGGGAGAAATGATTGTTTAACAAATGACGTTTTTGTTTTGTTAAGTTCTTGAATACAGCTAACAGGATCAGTGTTCAAAGTGCCCTAAAATCGACTGACTGCTGGCACCTCTTGCCTAGAAAACAAGTCACGGTCGCTACTTTGATCATCAGTAAATTGAATAAATAATGAATTGGAAGAATAACTGTTTGCCTAAAAAGGGAATAAAAAGTTAAAACAAATCTTTTAGATTGCAACTCAGGAAGTTGCTTGTATTGTTTAATAACTTTACTCTGTTGAGATCCTGTTGTTTTTCAAGATTATCGGTTATTTGGTTTCCTTCTAAAGCTCGGTTGTTTAAATTGCTTTTTCTTCTGTATCAGTTACCATCTAAAAGTGTATATGCAGTGTGTGCGAGCTTGGATCGATCAGTCGGTAAGAACTGTGATTGCCAAGCGTGAGGCACTGGGTTCGACCACCGGCCTTGTCGAGGGTTGAACATAATTATGATTGGCCTTCCTTCACCACACCGTCCGTGGACAGGAACGTTAAGCCGTTAGTCTAGTCTCTCGATTTTTAGCGGGGACTTAAAATAACAGGGTTTTAACCTTATGCTGGTCTGTCCTTTAAAATACACGTACTTTTTCAAACGATAAGCTATATGTGCTCGTGGGTGTTACGTGTCTAATAAACTGGTTGAACTGGCTGAGCAAGTTTAAAACCACTCAATGCAAGAGTATCTCTGATGAAATTTTACAAGTTCTGCACGAACTAACTGATTACTTTCCTGTGTACCATTCATTATCTAAATAGTGAGAGTGCAGAATAGCTATTGAACTAGTTCCTGCAATTTCCACAAGCTGATCCTAGCACCAGCAACTATAAAAGCGCACAAATGTTTTTATGTTAACTTAAATTAGTAACTAGTTCATAAAAAGAAAAGGATTAGGAATTACTACACATCATGTATATTCTCCATGAATTTTTCTCGTTACTTGCTTTTTGAGAAATAAAAACATGCACTATAGTTCAATGATTTTTGAGACTTTGGAAGTTTATAACATAAACATACCCTTGTTGCAACCTTTCTCAGCCTCGAAATACATCAGTTGTATGCTGGATAGCCCTGAAAATCGTTTTGTAGAATCTAGATCAGAACACACTCAAATGGAGAAAAATATCGTGCCCTTTGGCGAACCACCTACGGCCAAAAAACATCGCTAATTCGCTATGGAGCAAGTATGGTGAACACCCGATGGTGAAGTGGTCATCACGCCCTAGTAGAGTAAAGGAGACTCGGGTTCGAGTCCCAGCTTGGGAATAACATCGTTTTTTTCGGATGAGTGTGCGAAAGGTACATTAAAATAAACGCCGCCTGGTTAGCCCAGTTAGTAAGGCGCCAGTCTGTCGTGCCTCCCACACGGGTTCAACCTTCACTCAGGGTCTAAAAACAACTGAGGAGAAGGTGCTGCCTTTGCACTAACATCTGCAAACAATTAGACATTCGTGCCTTCTCGGATAAGGACGTTAAACCGTAGGTCCTAGGAGTCCAATCCTGTTGGGTTCTCCGAATACCCAAGAGTAGTGAAGCCAAATAAGAAAAAAATAAATCAACAAACTATGTGTACTTATTTCTCTTTGAAAACATGTACTACATTGTATCTTTTCTTTTCCA
>JAOBRD020551146.1:0-16516 GCA_027575215.2 Hydrozoanthus sils | reverse complement strand
ATTGATCCAATCCATTGACAGAGGCATGCTTGAAATAGTTCGATTCACTTTTTGAAATATTCAGTTCCTATTAGTTCCATGAGACCCTTTTTCTGTTATTTGTCTACATATGCAAGGATGAACATTTTCATGTGTTGTTTACTTTATTAATAACATTGCTTAACAAAACATCAACAAAGTTGAATGCACATAGTAAGAATTAGTGATGATGCTTACTGTATGTTACCAGAAGCTGTTGTTATTATTGTTGTTATTATAATTATATAGCTTGTTGATATTATTTTGTTTTTTATTCCTAAGATAAGACAACAAGTAGAACCTACATCCTAATGGCTGCACGGTTGAGTGCCTTGTTCAAAACTGAAGATGAATACACTGTACTTGAAAGGTAAGACCCAGTGGTTCGATATTTGTACTTAGTGAGCATATGGAGATTAAAGAAGCTAGTGTAGCTAGCCGTTTTTGGGGGGCTCTGGTGAAAACTATCTCTACTTTACAACTGACCTTTGGACCAGCTAGTCAAGGAAAAACGGCCAGCTACATAGGTCTCTGATTGATGTCGAGCTTTACTGTGGTATTTACGACATGTTAGCATGTCTCAGTAAACATTCTCTGTCATTCAACTAGCCTTGTGTTTATGCTTTCTTACCCTACACATTCATGTTACCCACAAACATATTACAACACATTTACTGAGAATACTTTCTTCTTTCTAAATCTCAACAATCATCTTCAGCAGTTGTTTTACCATTACTACTAGTTAGGTAATACTAGTAAGACACATTTTGCACCTAAGTCCTGCCTATATATACCAATAAATACTTATTGTCTAACGTAGAAACGAATAATGTAGCTTGCATTACCGCTGATTCTTGCACTCTGGGCCCCAGCTGTCAGCAGTGGAGTTGTACCTAACAAACGTACCTCGAAAAGTACAGAACAACACATGTATTAATTTAAACAGGGAACCGCGGTATAAAAGAGATAACTCCTCCCATATCCGACACCTTTCAAAATTTAAATTTTGGATCAAGCAGCGGTTCAACTTCTCTCTGAGCGATAGAAATAAAGAAATTCTTAACCACTAAAATTTAAACATTCATGACTGTTTCTTCCATACAGTAGTGCTAAAAAGAAACGCAAGTGAAGTTCGTTTCTTTTCTCTTTTCGTTTTGTAAGAAATTTTGTCGAAATTCCAGGGAGATTTTGTATCTTATATATTCAGCGAAGTTGTCACAACTCTATAAGTTTTGCTCATTAGAGCAGAACATGTGCATTTCGAAACTTTGCGTATTTTTTTATAGCATTTCTTTTTTACCACTGTAGTATATAAACGGTTTCGTTATAATTTCCCCCTGTTTCAAACAGAAATCATCAAAAACTTATGATTCTGAAGTAATTAGTTATTCTATTCATATGTTGTATAAAACAATTTTATACATAGTCCGTCTTAGTATTTTGTGTCATGTCTCTTTGGAGGCTGAGTGACAACTGAAGGTGACGAGCGCCTGGTTCAGGTCCTTTTATAGCGTGGGTTCTTGTTTAAAACAATTAGCTACAGTTAACAGTTCTTAATTTTATTATTTGAGTAAAGTTTACGATCTCTCCACAGGTTTAAAGGCTCCGTTCTCAAGGGGAAGTCCTACAAACCTTTGTTTCCGTATTTTGAAAATGTAAGTTGTTGCTTCATCTTACACTGGGACCCCGTTAATACGGTCACCTACGGGCCAGAAAAAAATGGCCGTAATAACGGGGTGATCATACTAACGAGGTTTTTTATAAGAAAAAGTATATTCATTCGACTGATGGACCAAACGAAAAGTGACCATTATACCGAGGTAGCTCTGCCAAACTACTTTAACCCCTAAATTGCTGTCAGTCAAATCTCACAGATCAATGTTAAACATTACTGGCTTTCCCCAGAAAGAGTTCTGTTATACAAAGTTGTGCTAATTACGGTGTTAATTGGAATCGCTCTTTAGGTGACATAGAACAATTAATAATTTTTTGTGCTGCAAGTTTTAAGCTGGGATATATGTGGTTTTGATGTCTGATGACGTTTTCATGATAGTTTGGAAACATGGCAGAGCTAAACTGAGGCAAAGATTCCGCTCTGATGAAGGGCTAACCCATGAAATGACTGCACCACAAAAACTTCCAACGTCGTAATAGAGATTTTTTTTCAAAAATGGCGGCTATTTTAATATTTTTTTGTGTGCATTCAAATAAGTCTGTCTAGCCCTCGCTTTGGGTAACATATTCAAGAAAGTTGAACTCAAGAAAGAGGCTAGCATTAAGGCTAATTTGAATGCACATAAAAGGCTATTAAAATTGCCGCCATTTTGGAAAAGGTCTATAAATGTATCAACTTTTTAGGTTGAAACGGTTTTTATACAAACTAATTTGAGGTTGAGACAAATTATTGTTCTGTGAATTCATTGTTGTCCCTTTTAATAGCCTTACCGTAGGATTTCCTCGAAGAGTCAACTGATGGATTTGGAGAGTGAAAACATTTTTAGGAATCAGAGTGTTTAAGAACTTTAACGTACAGTCTGATCTATTCGAAGGAATAGTTTGATTCGGTTCCTTTTACAGTTTCTCATACTTTATTGTTTAAAGTTCCCATTTATAAATTTTTGACACTTCTGTACAGCAACTGTTATTGTTGCAAGTTCAGTCGAAAGGGTTGATGTTCAGAAGCAAAGTAAGAACGCCAGAAGGGACATGAACAAGAAAAATCTTGTGTACAGAAACTGTTCCCATCCCCCCTCCCCACTCCACTCTTCCTCCCCCCTCCCCTTTGGGTCAACTAGCTATCCAGAATTTGTTCGAGCATTTATGCATGATCTAGTAGTAACATTTAATCAACTGTTATTAATTTCAGATGAAGACTGAAGGAGCCTTTCGAGTACTGGCAGATAACTACGTCACTGATGACAGTGGGACAGGTGTGGTACACTCGGCTCCCGCATTTGGAGAGGTAGGTACTACGCATGTCTGTTCCATACCTTACAGTCGGCTGCTTTTCTTGCTAGATTTTCAATAGTCAATCGAAAGATTTGTATGAAATGCTAAATTCTCCCAATGGTTATGAAGAGATAATAGGGACAATGTAAGGAGAATAACAACTCCATCAAAAGTCACTTACGTCGTTTTTTCATTAGACCTTTTAATTAACTGTTTGAACTAGCTGGTTTGTATATTTCAGCTACTCGATTGAAATGATCAATACCAATCTATTCTACTATTTAAGACAAGAAAAATTTGTCATCAACTGGCTCAAAAGTAAGAATGAAAAACACCACTCGAGTCCAGTCATTGTTAAGACTTAGAGGAAGAATTTGGAATTTAACAACTGAAGTTGAATGGAGTGTTATACTATACTCGGGACACAACACGTGTCCGCGGATTAAGAAAATCCTAATTTCAGTCAGTTTAACTTTCTTCATTTTTTTCTCTCCCGTACATTACTATTTTAGTGTCTCGTTACTTTTGTTTAACCGTTTTTAAACGTTAAAACGCTTCTTTTTTATGTTGATTCATTAACGTGAGCTATGACTATCTATCTAATTTTACTAGATTTTATAAGAACGACGAGGCTTAAGTTTTATCAAATGGTAGTTTGACTGTTGCATATATAAAGTTGAAGAAATTGTTGATTCACAAGTTGCAAGTTCAGAAAAAATTCTGATTCACTGACGGGAATCGAACCCGCAACCCTCTGATTACCGGTCAGAAGAAATTGTTGATTTACCGGTCAGAAGAAATTGTTGATTCACAAGTTGAAAGCTCAAAATGTATGTGTGAATCAACAGTTTCTCCAACTTTATATATGCAAGTTTCAAACTACCATTTGATAATAGAGTTGAAGCAAGTAGCAACATATTGTTGGACATATCGAGCGAGCAGTTTGCGAGACGTAAGTCAAGCAGGAATAGACGAGAACTTAACCTGTGACTCGACTCCCCATGTGAGTCTCTGTAGCTCAGTGGGTAGAACATCTCACCGGTAATCAGAGGGATGCGGGTTCGATTCCCGTCAGTGACTCAGAATTTTTTCTGAGCTTTCAACTTTCATATCAACAATTTCTTCAACTTAAAGCTAAGTTCATTTGAGTTTTTGAAAAATACAACACATCTCGACATTAAATGTGGCGTTTCATTGCAGGTTTTTCTGTTGTAAGAAACATTGCGGAGTGAGCAGAGAAGAACGTCGAAACTGTGCCGCACGTGTTTTCAACTTTTATGACAGTGCCGAAGTTTATATAAGGCAATGATAACTTACATACGCTGTGGAAACATAAAATTAACTTTATAACAATGATGAATGACGTGATGGAAACGAGAGCTATTTAAGAACAATTGAGCCTCAAATTGTTCAAAAACCTAAGAACAACGAGCCTCGGCCAAAGTTTACTAGTTCTTATAAAAAAAAGCGTGTATCGTGACACGTATAGCACTTATGGTTTTTGCTTTCAGGACGATTATCGTGTGTGTATGGAGAATGGAATCATTCGCAAGGGAGGAAAACTACCATGTCCTGTTGATGCTAACGGCAAGTTTACCGAGGAAGTAAAAGACTTCTGCAAGCAGCATGTAAAGGTTGGTTGGTTGTGTTTAGTGGTAGCGATTGACTTCTGTAAGAAGATAAAACACGAATATTATATTTTACAGTAGCTCCTCTTCTGTTATTTAGGATTTTCAAGGTTTGTGTGCTTTAACAATTGGTTCCTTGACTAAGGAACCAAAATTGCAACTCGAATCCAGGGTTTATACTTGGCTGACTGGTTGACGTCCGGTAACCCACTCCTGAAAGCTTAAAATAGTACAGGGCTTTCGTTAGCAGATGTAGTGGTTTAGCAGGCGGACGATGGGATCCCTAGGAGGGACCGGGGGCATGCTTTCCCGGGGGAAATTTTTAAAACTGGACTTTCTGAAATGCAATATTCAGCGTTTCTTGTGTCGGAGTTGATTAACTGGGAAGGTCTCTAGAGGCCGTAAAAAAAGTGAAGTAAAAGTGCTCACAAAACATGAAATATTTGATTGGTTTGGCAATTTTAATTATCAGTTTGTAGTTGTTCGTTTTTAAGTTGATTCCAAAACGGACCCCAGTTAGAAAGAGTGTACGAATCCCATACCTCAAGGGAGCCATACCAAAGTACCATTCATCTCAGTACAATAGATGATTTCCACATTAGAAAAATAACTATTTCGTCTGTGAACTACCGGGCTTTACATATCAAACAACCGGACGTTGCGTCCGGCGTCCAGTCTGACTCGAAACGCCTGATAATATACACTTAATGTATGGTCCCCAGGGAAACAGTTAGTTTTGTTTTCCCGAGAGTATCGATGTTTTCCGAGACGAAATTGAGGGAAACATCAGGACTCGAGGGAAAACAAAACTAACTAGTTTCCCCAGGGACTATACATTAAGTGCTTTGTTATATATTTAGACTTTCCCTTTGAGTAAAAACAAACAAAGCCGGATGGCGGGTGGACAACAACTGTGCAATTATATCCCGGTCGGGATACATTTGATTTTGATCAGGGGCATGTGACCAAGAACCAACCAATCACAGTACTGGATTTGTCAAGTGAAAGTCTAGGTATATAACAATGCACATTAGTAGCAACTAAAGAAAATTTCTATATATTCCAAAAGCCAACATAGATTGTAAAAAAATCAGTATTAGATTCAAAGGCGCAAAAACTTGGAATGCTGTTGAAAAAAGCTTTAGAAAAGTGGGAAGCCTCGAGAAATTTAAATACCGTTTAAAACTGAGAGTTATAATCAAATCATATTATTAGTTACTCGTATTCCACGATATCTTCTGTCATTTCTTTTTTTCGTGCTAAATATAGTTCTCTTATACATGTATGGTAATGTATAGGTGTTTTGTTTATAAAAAGTAATTTCTTCTGCTATTCAAAAAACGTCAAAGTAAGTACTGTAACAAGAATTCTACTTCTTTTATAATTTTTTTACACTTAAATTATGTAATAATGTGTAGAACATCGTCATCAAGAGACAAATTATTTATTTAATAGTCCTAGAGTTGTTGGCGAGGGCCAGTTGCTGATGGTCTTATTAAAAATGTTTTCAAAAAGTTATAGAAAAAAATGTAAATTCTAAAAACAATTAACCTTTGTTGTTGTTGTTGTTGCTGTTGTTGTTGTTGTCAAAGTCTAAGAGGAGCAAAAAGAGTCATTTAGCCCACTAGACAGCCATCGATGTCGAGCTGTTTTTAAATACCTCTTCGACAGGCAGTACCAGTTATTAAATGTTTAAGATAACGCAGTCGGACTCGTTTTGTTGTAAACTGGTACCATGCTCTTTTGTTGATCTGCAGGATGCTGACAAAGCAATTATGAAAATGCTGAAACAGAACGAACGCCTGGTACACCAGAGCACTACAAAACACAGCTATCCCTTCTGTTGGAGGTTGGTTGGTTTCCTTTAGATATTCCGCGAATTTGGGCAAAAGAGAAAGAGCTTGTAAACAAGATACGGTAACTTTAGGAAACGCTACGTCAGGTTTTCGTTATTCAGACCGAAAGGAGCTTCGTGTTGAGAATGTGTTTTTTTTGTCGTGTCATTCTTGATGGCGATCTCTACACTTACCTAAATTTTCACGAAAAACATAGTCGCTCTATAAAACGTACCAGTAGTAATAATGATTTTGTAAACAATAGTGATAATGATAATAATAACAACAGCAATAACAATAATAAAAATAATAATAATAATGATAATAAAACCAATAATAACAACAATAATGATAATAATAATAATGGTATGATATTAATAACAACAATATTATGTTGATGATAATAACGATATTAATAATTGTTTTGATAATAGTAAAAATGGTAATGACAATATCAATCATATTCATTGTTATGGACATTATTTATGTGTCACTAGGAAGATTTAGCAAGGAGTGTACCGTGCTAAAAAAGGAGGCACTAAACACTAAATAACCTAATATAATTTATATGTAAACTCCTTCGTGATACATCTTGATAACAATGTAATTGCACAATTGCCGACACAACTAAATCAACCCGTCTTTTCCCAGGTCAGACACACCCCTGATTTACAAGGCTGTACCTGGCTGGTTTATTCATGTTGAGAGCATCGTAGACAAACTACTGGCTAATAACCAGAAGTGTTACTGGTAAACCCTGTCTTGCTTCAAAATCTGAATAGAATACCTCGATACTTGTACCTACCCATGGAGTGTATCTCAAATTCAATAATCTGGCATTTTGGATGTCCAGAACAGCCTACTTGCTAGATGTTTTTTTAGCGAGGAAAATCACGAGCGCGGCGTTGCCACCATCTTTGATTTTGTTATCGAGCGGCATTCCCCCTCCTTTCCATTCTTCTCTCACTCTCAATAGCGCTCAACCGCGAAATCCAAGATGGCGGAAACGTCGAACTCTGTGATTTTCAGCGCTAAAAAAATATCCTATACCACCTGCAAGCGCAGGCTATATTTGGATTAGATAACAAATATATCACATTTAAACAATCCAAATTGTTTATTTTACTAATCATGGTTCGTACGGGTCCTGGAAAACCCTAGAAAATTTTTGAAGCCCTTGAAATCTCTGGAAACCCAGAAAACACAATGGAAATTTTTTGTGAAGCCCTGGAAAATTTCATAGAATTCAATTGAAGAATCTAAATTCGTCTTGACTGATGCATTTTTTTTTCGTTTCAAGTACCAATTAAGGTTTTAGATTTAATTTTTGCATATCGTTATTATATTAAGTTCAATAAATATGAATTTTCACAACACTAACTACTACAAAGTTGTTTGAACCGATGATTGTGAACATTACTGTTTTCATTCCGGGTTTAAAAAGCCTTGGAAAAGCCCTGGAAAAAGACGAAAAAAACAGCCCTGAAAAACTCTGGATTTTTGAAACTCTGAAGGTGTACGAACCCTGTTACTATAATTGAATCAAAATAATATTCTACAATTACGTGCCAGATACGATTTGTGTGTTTTATTTCATTTATTTTATCTTAGTGAAAACAAATGGTTTCTGTCAATAGATTCAGTGTTTACAAAGCCTACGTCATTCTAACTGGTTGCTCATTTTTTACTTAGCCTTCAAGAGATATAGTCGTCAAAACCTTTGTATTTGACTTACAAATTTAAAGATGCTTATTAATACTCTATTCCTTTGTTTGTTGAAGGGTACCAGAATTTGTTAAAGAAAAACGATTCCATAATTGGCTCCAGAATGCTCATGACTGGAACGTGTCTCGTAATCGATACTGGGGAACGCCTATGCCGCTTTGGGTCAGCGATGATTTAGAAGAGGTAATATTTTCAAGTACTCACTTGGCGTATACTAGGTTACCTTAGCATGTTGCTTTTTTTCGTAAGACTCGAGTGACTTGACTCTCGTAACATGACTTGTAAACAAAATAAGTCATGCATCTTTAAAACGTTACTTTCGAATTTTTGATTTGTAAGTAGATAAAAATCGGATACGATTTTTTTGTCACGAAGAAAGATCTGACAAGCTGAAAACTCTGATCAGACTGCTAGTTCCTGTGTCATTAACCGGTTTATCCTCTGACCAGGTTGTGTGTGTCGGCTCAGTTGATGAGTTAGAACAGCTTTCAGGCGTCAAAGCCACTGATTTACACAGAGAAAGGTAAGCTGTGGAAAATACGAGGAGTTTGATTACCTGTCCAATCCTTTTTATGGTTCAAATGTTCTCGTATATGTATGCTTAATAATGACAAAAATGTATATATATGAAAGAAGCCTAAGTAGTGTAGTAGACTGTAAACACTCTGGGTATTTCAGAACACAAGGGAAAAGTAAAAAACAAATTTTCTTTAAATATCGATTCTACAAGCCGCGAGTAAAACCAGCAAAGCACGCAGATAAACAAACAATAGCTCGAAAAATGCGACTTCTCCACTTTCTTTGCTTCTTCTTTATGAGCCACACCTCTAAAACTTCTGCTACTTCATAGAATATCGCAAATTTCTTCATTTGAAATTTTTTTCAACATCTCTTTCAAAAATTTTGACAAGAGGTAATATACCGAAAAACAAAAACATGCAAGCTTCTATATTGTTTTTATACTGTGATAAAATATTGGTTTTAGACCAATTAAAGCACGTGTTATATCAAGTTTATGTTGTAAGTGTAAGGATAAAGTGGTAACTACACCAGTTTGCTCTTTCAGTGTGGACCATATAACTATTCCTTCAAAGAAGGGGAAAGGAGTCCTGCGAAGGGTTTCAGAAGTGTTCGACTGCTGGTTTGAAAGTGGAAGGTTTGTAAAGCATGCATTGATGCAATAACTGAATAACAGATAAACAGAAATCAGGGCTCAAAACTAGCGGTAGTCTTGACACTAGTCTGGGATTAGTAACATTTGGTGCTGGGCTAATGAAAAATGGACCTACTGGCCACAATCTGGACTAGGAGCACCTTGGAAAAACAATTTACACGAACGGCTACTTGCATTAGTCTGAATTCCAAGACAAATATTTAATGTTACTGTAACGTGAATGGTCAAAATATGATTATGATCGATCCGGTCATCCGCCATTTTCAAAGTTGCTGTCTATGTTGCACTCATTATAGTAAGCTTAGCTTGTAGTGTATGCAATTATGGCATCTGTTTCAAGTAATAAAATGCAATTTTTGTTCGTAATATTGTGATTACTTATATAAGAAAATATATGGGCTATTAGGTTTTGCTTATGGGCTAGTACTTTTTCATCCTCAATAGTTAAGTGACTAATGCTAGAAAATTAATCATTTCAAGCAATGCAGAAAGTCATACTTGATGTTTATGCAATCTCTATCAGCATGCCTTATGCTCAAGCACACTACCCGTTTGAAAGAAAAGAGGTCTTCGAGAAGTGTTTTCCTGCCGATTTTATAGCTGAGGGTATTGACCAGACCAGAGGCTGGTAAGTTCTTCCTGTAAAATTTGCATGATAATTAATTGTTATGTATCGTGTTTTCATCCCGTACCGCAAGTTACGGGTCCTTCTCCTTTCTTTAAGGGATACATGTATTGAATGAATGTTAATGTATGTGTATATCTTATGTAGCCTAACTGATCTTTCCTTCAGCAATTGTAAATGTATATATGTGTCTATGTATGTTTATTTATTTGTATGTATGTAAAAACTATAAAACTACATGATAAAAATTGATTAAAATCTTAAAATGCTAAAAGCAAAAATTGAAAAGTTTAGAAGACTAAAACGACAGTTAAACTGCATTTCACGCCGAGGCGATCATCAGAATAAAGTTTTAAAAGTGCATATAGAATGTATAAGTGTTTACGGAGGTCTCCGTAAGTTCCTCGCTAATGCGATTGTTAGGAGTTGCCTAAAAAGACATGAGCACAAGCTTTTTCTGGGGGCTAACCTGAGCGCGATGGATTACTGTCATGCCCAGGGAGAGTCAGTCAAAGACACTCATCCGTTTTTAAACACTACGGAAACTGGGGATAAACGCCGACCTCTCGAGAAAGGATTTAGCTTTTTTCTACTAGCCCTGTGAGGTTAAAAAGTAAGTTTAGACTATTTGGTGAGTGTTTTTGCCGACCCTTACGTGATGGAGTTATTCTATGTATGATTGCAGGTTCTACACGTTGCTGGTTATCTCAACAGCGTTGTTTGACAAGCCGCCATTCAAAAACCTGATCGTAAATGGACTTGTGTTGGCAGCGTAAGTCAAACATTGAAGTGTCTTGTACACAGTCGAGTCTTCCTTTTTGTTTTCCTACCGTATACGATTAGTACTGCTCCCCCAAATTTTTCATAGGCTTTGATATTTTTTTCGTTGAAATCTGTGTTGATTGAGTGCGTAACAAATAAACGACAGGGTTCTTACGCCGCCTGGAAAACCTGGAAATCCTTGAATTTGGGAAATTTTGGTTCCAGGCCTGGAATTCCTTGAAAACTGGAAAATACCTTGAGTTTTAAGTTTGCGTGGTACGGATTAAACATTGAAATTATTTATGGCTTCTGAAACTTGTGCCAAGCAAGCTAACAAATGTTTGCCTGTGGTGGCCAGCTTGATACTCGGAAGAAAAAGTAAATTTTGAGCCTTGAAATGTCGCGAGCGAAAGTGCTTGCTGTGTTGAATGTACTCCCAAACTCATTGTTAGTCTTGTTAAGTTTGTTTTACAACCAGGGCGCGGTTGTTAGTTCAAAGACCGATTTAAGCCTGGTTCACACTTGTGAGATAAGCACAAGCACAAGAAAAAAGAACATTTTCCTTTCTTTTGTGCTTGTGCTTGTGCTTATGCCTTTTTCGTTTGTTTTGCCGGTGTGAACATCCGTGAAATAAGCACAAACATAAGCATGTCCTCTCCAGTCCCCTTTGCATGTGCGTATTTTTCCTTTTGTCTTTATTTCACCTGTGTGAACATCGGTTCCTTATGCTTGTGCTTGTGCTTCAGCTTATCTCACAAGTGTGAACCACGCTTTAATTTTTAATGCATGTTCGTGTTTCTTACAACCCGTTAACTGAATTTGCGCAGAAATTTGCGGTTAACGTATTTGTATTGTTTGAAATTCTGGGCAGTGTTTGTAGGAAGGCAAACCTTTCATTATAAAAGATAAAACTATATGAATTAACCAGAGTTTGAACAACTGGGTCCAGATCTCTTAGCTGCAACATTTAATAGCTTTAAGGCAAAGTAATTTTTTATGTTCTATGTTATTTAAAGCGACGGCAACAAGATGAGCAAGAGAAAGAAAAACTACCCGGATCCAATGGGAATCATTGATAAGTATGGCTCCGACGCGCTTAGGTAGGTTCTTGACTGCACTTAATCCTTTCAGTCTTTCAGTTTATCAACATCTAACTTCTCCCTACACAACTTATACAAAATAAAGCATTTGGTAATAAGAAAATGGAAATTGACCTAACACAAAAAATATGAAGATGAAAAGCAAAATTCTCCTAAATTTGTAACGTGAAAGTATAGGTTCCAGTTGGGAGAATTTAGCAGTACAACAAAATCGAGAGAACGGTTTGGCTCTTTCATGTTGCAACTACCTGGGCGGGACAACAATTTGAAACAGATTTTTTTCATTCCTGGAGTGGTGATCTTCTGCAGCTATATGATACCGTTTGTTCAATCTTACTACTTGTATAAACATCCCGCTTTTAGATTTTTTAAACGGAGAGCGTGGGGATTTCCAAAAAAGGTTCATGTTAATAAGATTTTTGCAATATAACGGCTACGAGCAAATAATAAAATATTTCCAGTTGAATGTGCTGGTGATTTAACAAACTGCATTGAGTTTTTTTCGAATTTCTAGAAATGAAAGTGTTTTTCTGATGTATTTCACAATCTTTAAATCTCAAATCTGCAGTAAAAATACGAAGGTTTTTCTATACTGGTGATAGTAATGAATTTAAAACTTAATAAAGTTAAACTACATTTGACACGCAATATGCACAGCATTATTACATTGCTGCAGTCATTGTGAACAAGAGTGAAGCTATGCAGTCGAAAGCTTAACGCTTTAGATATTGTGTATACTTGTATACAATACACAGTATTTAACTCTAAATTTATTTTCAAATCTGCAGGTTGTATTTGATCAACTCGCCAGTTGTCAGAGCAGAAACGTTGAAATTCCAAGAGCGAGGTGTCAAAGACATCATCAAAGACGTGTTCTTACCCTGGTTCAATGCACATCGATTCCTTTTGCAGAACATCAGTCAGTCAGAAAGGGTAAGTTTTATCTTGAGTGTTTATCAACGGACTGATGAACCAAATAATGTAAAAGAGAAACTATTTTAAGCATAAAAATGAATGTTGTTTGCATATCAAAGATGGAAAGAGCGGTTTTGCTCCTTCACTTGGATCATCGTATGTACTTTCGTGGGGACTAGGAAATAATCTCTTAACGTTTGGCTTTCAAGGCCACAAGCTTAGCGGAGATGAACCGCAATTAGTCATGTTTCTAGTAATCGACCAGCGCTTTAGCTATTTTGTTTTGCCCTCCATAGTTAGGGCCTTGCAGTTTAAGGCTTAAGTTTAAGTATTTGGGGAAAAGAGAGTCTTAATGAGTTAAAAAAAACAAGGTTTTTTCCGTAATTTGATGTATAGGAAGGGCAGAAAAAGAGGAAAAACCTGTCAACATAATCAAAGTAGCAAAAAACGACATAAGTGAGATTTAAAGCCTGAGTCTACGGAAGTGTAATGGCTTTCCAACGATACTCGGTTTGCATAAGGTTGTTATTCTACTTTTTTAATAGTAAGGGTTGTGGGTTTTATCCTTATAACGAGATTTAGTCTGATTTAACACTTGAATTTTGCATTAGAATGGAGTAAAATTTGTGTACAATGAAACCAACATGAAGATATCAAGCAACACCATGGATCAGTGGATTTTGTCTGTGGCCCAGAGTTTAGTCCTGTTTGTCCACAAGGAAATGGAGGGTAAGAAAAATAAACAAATAAGTTTTACTTTTAAATTTATTCATTTTCATCACTATCGTCATTGCCATTTTCATCATCAATGTCATCAACATCATCAACAGCATCATCACTAAAACCGCTATTATCATCATTGCCATCATCGTCAATGTCATTATCAGCATCATCATCACTAACATCGTGAGTTTCATCATCAGCAGTATAAATATTTTCTCCTCCCTGAATATGGAAGAGTACTAAAGTTTACGTATTTCTTTTACGAATCAAATTTTGGAATGTCTTGTAATCCTCGAAAAATGGACATTCCTCTTTTTTTTTTGCACCTTCTTTTATTTAATTTTGTATTGTTGAGTTGTGGATTTGATGATGAAATTTACGGGTAGAATCATATTAAAGACAACGTTTCGATGCCCTTGTGACACCATCATAAGGCCAAAATAAAATCTTTAACAGATAACAAGAATATTAATGTTCAAAATCAAGTTCAACGTCCCTGAAGAATCTAGGTTTTATCGAGCAAAACTTGCTAGCTAAATCCTTTCTCGAGGCCAAGTGGCTCATTTGGCCGGCACGTGTCTGCGGTTTCTGTATTGTTAAGTGGATAAGAATCTTTGACTCCCCCTGGACAGGACATTAATCTGTCGCAGGTTACCCCCAGTAGAAGCTGGTACTCATTTATACAGCTGAGTCGACTCGAACAAAGTCGTGTAAAGTGTCTTGCCCAAGGACACAACACAGTAGTTTGGCCGGGGCTCTAACTCACGACCCTAGGATTACGAGTCGAACACGCAAACCGCTCGGCCATTACGCGACTTTTCACCGTCATTTTCATCATCAAACCCCTAACGTGCCTGATAAGAACTGCTTAGTTGACAGCTTATATTCTCTCTTTAAAGCATATCGCCTGTACACAGTTGTCCCTCGTTTAGTGAAGTTTATTGAACACCTCACTAACTGGTATGTTCGTTCCAACCGCAAGAGAATCAAGGTTAGTTCATTCTTGATTTTTCTTTTTATCCTCTCGAACAGTCGCCATTTGACAGAAAAATGTATTTTTGATCAAGCCAAGCTCGTAAAAGCTGGTTTGCTTTAACCTTCAAAACGTCATGTGTTACGAAGACTAATCATGTAGTCGATGTAAATGTATTAAAAACTTCCTCAGGTCGAAAGTGGTCAGTCACGTATTCCGCGTTACAGATCACAAAACCAATCAGTGAAACGGCGTGGAACAGTTCTTAACACTCTGTCCCGGGAATGTGAAAGTTTAAACATCAAGCCGCCTTTTCTGTTTAGGAATTCCACCAGAGGAAGTTTGTGTGACACGAACGAAACGTAGTCAGCTATTGTTTAAACTGTTTAGTCCAATACTTGATTTTAAAAATATTACTACCTTCAAAACGTCATGTCCGAGTAGGTGCATTTTTATTTCTTTTATGAAATAATATTTAACAGTTATCCCGAGAGCGCGCGTTCAATACGAGATGGTAAATAGCCAAAGAGATGCGTAGCGCTGAGTTGGCTGTAAACCACCTCATATTCAATAAGCGCAAATGGAATAATTGTTTTATTAATTTTCTTGAGTTTTCCAAACTTATCGGTAATCGAAAATGGTCGCGTAAGTTTGTCCAAAACCAAATTTCAGCTTTGCAAAATCACAAAGTGTTTCCATATATGATCAAATCGGTATAATTTATGAGACGATAACCGAGGTTGAGTGAACCAGTCAGAACGGTTAAAACGAATTCTTCGAGGTTAAGAATTTAATGATATAAGTTAGAAACACGTGTTTTTTTTGTCGTTATTCTCATTCTCATTTTTATTATTAGTATTGTCATCGTCTTCAAAATCACTGTCATCATTGTTCGTATCAAAACACTGAAAAGACTGATAGTATTTGTGTCGGTTTTGAATATTCTGATGTCTTTATCAGCGTCCGTTGTTTTTACAATATAGGGTGAAATGGGCGCTGAAGACTGTCAACAAGCCCTGCAGACGTTGTTCAGTGTTGTCTTGACCATGACAAAACTAATGGTGAGTCACTGAGGACTAGTTTTTGAAATAAAGAAATTCGAACAGCGCATTTGGCTCCTGTATGTTGTCATTGGAAGTAATCACGGGGTAAATTCGAAGTGTGTGATTGGCTGCAACACGATGCGATGCACCAAATTACATTTCAAAGTACCTACTTTAATTGTTTGTAAAGTTTAATAAATGAGTTGTTTGTGCCTCCTGTGCCTGTGACTGACTCTTACAGACACACTTACAGATCTGATGGCATTGTGGCTCTGCTCTACTTCTCGAGCGAGGAAGGAGCTATAAAAACTGTTCAGTGCGTCAGTGATTTATTATCAACTTAAAACAAAGCTGTAATATCCGAGCCACCTGTTTCCAACTAGCCCTTATGGTTATCACAGGTGGCCTGCACTCTCTTTCCGTTTAATTATTATAACCTAGAGTGCAAATAAATGCTACTCTCTGTCCGTCAGATTATCAAAATATAACTTCTCCGTATTTGAGATATAATAAACTCATCGTTCACGACCGCCCAACTAGGGCACTTCGATTTGGGCGCACATGGCTGGATTTTGAGGCGGCGGGAACTTCAAATGATACAAGCGTGAAACATCAACTAGAGCATGAAAATGAAGAATCGTAAATGAACGATTCAAAACCAGACTGACCCATGATAAGTATTTAAACGACTTTGTTTTATATTTATAGCACTTAAGCGATATTCTCTCATATTGCTTTATAACTTTTACTACCAATGGTTCTTTTCTCCGTTGTTAATTCATTTTTAAATCATCACATAGTTTAGCATACAAGCTACTCATCCATTTTATTTTGATTACATAACCTAATGGACCCAACTCCAATTGATTTACCTTTTCGCCATTTGAGTGACGAAGAATTTGAGCTAGTCATTTTTGAGATGAACCAGGGGCTTATAGATTTTGACGCTGATCGCTTAGAAACTCTATATTTCAATCCCCTTAATTCTAACAACTCAACAGCACAAACTTTTGACATAGATCCTGACCTTCAATTCTTTACCAATG
>JAOBRD020551040.1:0-16522 GCA_027575215.2 Hydrozoanthus sils | reverse complement strand
GGTAGGGGTAGGGGGGCTACTCCCATATTTTACTATAGGTATGGTTTTTGAGGTCCTTGTCATAGACAGGGTTCACTCAAGCTGTCTTAAACAGGGTTCATTTTTTGCACATATTTTGTCTTATACGGGGTAGCGATATTTGATCCCATTTGACCTAATGACCTTGAGAAAAAAACACTAAACAGTTGCTTAGTGGCGAATGTCGTGCCTGATGCTTTAATTGCCTGTTATGGATAGTAAATTCTTCATCATTTTTGCCATTTATAATGAATTTACAAGAATAATGACAAGTGTCTTGAATAGGGTATAGACTTCAAAGAATTTGCTGTCTTAATCAATAAGGTCAGGGTTTGGGTGCTTGGGCGGGACAACCCTAGCACATTCCAGGCCAAGTTTATGTGATTCTAATCTTTGTTGATGCTGTAGATCGGCAAAACTTGGACGATTCCCCGTTTCCAGTAGCCTGCGTTGTAACCGTCGAAATGGTCCGGGGGGTTAGATAATCTGCGCACGCGCAGGCTACATTTCCAGCTGAGTGGCAAGGTTTCACTCGAATCTATATGTTGTATTTACTCATATGGCCACTCGAGGACAACGCTCATTAGTTAAAATAAAGTTTTTGGTAAAACCACGCCTCCGGTTGACTAAATAAACTTTGCAAAAAAGACGTGTATCATCCTTATTTGTTTAATTGTATTAGATAATTTTGAGGATTTGCTCTGCGCTTATACTCTCGTTAAGTGTCAAAGAAAAAAAATTCGGAAAGTCTAGTTTTGTTCCGTTTTATACAAAGACAAAAAGAGGTGGGATTGATTTAGCTATATAAGTTATACTTAAATTTTTGCCTGTTGGTGTTTTGATTTGTAATAACTTTTTATACTGTTTACCGTATCAATTCTTTGATCAGTATATACTATATTGCTGTCATGCACTATTGATAATATATATACTTATATGCTTGCAATTTGTAAGGCTTCTGCTTGCAAGTTAAATAAGTATTGATAAAACTTCATAAAGATGAAAAACTAACAGTGCAAAATGGTCGTTGATGCGTATAGAGACAATGTGAAAGTTTCTGTTCAGTTTCAATAATATTTAATTCGAAAAAGGAGAAAAAAGCTCTGGTAGTTCTAAATGTTAGATAGGGATTCAGTTTGGAAAGCTTTGATCAAATCTTTATATGCGAATGACTTCTGTACTTTATCAAAGAACCAAATGGCCCGTATTTTTAGAGTAAAAACCTGTTTTATTTACAAAAACAGTGTTATCTATTTAAGAAGTTTGTTGTTTTTCATGGAATTACTTGTTACATTTTGGTTGATCGAGCTTAGTCGAAACCGAAATGCATAATTTATGCATGAGCGATCTGACACCCGCAGTTGTTTAAGTTTCACTGTGTCAAATTTCTTTGGTTGCTTTTAAATTTTTCAGTTATTGGAATTTCGCTTGTGCAAGAGGTAAGAGAAAAGCCAGTGTCATAACTGGTGTTTTTTGTTTGTATGTAATGACTACTTTTTTATCTTCGTCACAAAAACGGGGAAATTAAATCTGCGTCAACGGCAATCACAGATGACTCTGTATCGTATGCTGACACCTGTTCTATCTTAAGACGCTCTTAAACTGAAGTCAAGTAATTGATGTAGCTGTCACTTATAAAACGTTGTTTCACACAAATTGCATGGAATGAATTTTAATCGATACTTCAGTTGAAAATACCCAATAACTCTCCACACTAAAAAAATTGACAGAAATTTTGTCGTGTTGAATTTTGACGACAACGTCACTAAGTATACCTGCTAAAACTTGCTAGATATTGTTGATGTAATTAGTTGGTATAGGATCGCTCAAGTTTCCCGACTAGTTTTATTTGAATATACAGTCGAATCTCAATAACTGGAATCTTCAATGGAAACTTGACCGTAGTTTTTGTTTAAAAGGTTTTATGAAATCAGGGTCGATGAAAAAAGAGCATTGTACTAACTTCCACATTTTACGAGACCGGCGTTGACTTATATGGAACCAATTCATTTCAAATTTCAACCCAATTTAATGAAGGAGCAAATTAAGCTAAATAGAAGCCATGCTCTTTTTTTCCCTAAGCAAAAAAGTAAAGAACCATTACCCCAAAGTGTATACGTAACTCGTACAAGGCGAAAGAAAGATCTATATACCATAGTACAGACTCCACTTTATACTATATATATATATATTTACAAATTAAGATATCTCAAAAATATAAGAAACAAATTTTCTATACTTTTGACATTTCACAAACAGAAAACTGCAGTCTGTGCTGGCAAGAATGCGAGGGTTTGCTGCTCTCGTTTTAGCTGTCTTGGCCACTTACTGCAGCTGCAAAAGTGTTCACAACGACGTCCGCTCCCAAGTGGTCAAACGGCCGCTAGCTGTTCTGGGTAACACAGCTCAATATACCACAGGCCTGGACCTACTCAACTCTCAGAACCAATACTTGAGCCAACAGTTCGCAAACCCAGCGGTACCTTACACTGCAGAAGACGTTAACTCCGGTTCTATCGGAGGTATCATGAGCGGGCCCACTGGCACTGGAATTGAGGGAGCCACTGGGGTTTCGCAAGGAAAGCTGTTTAAAGGAGCATCAGACGCAGGGGTCGTTGCAGAGACAATGGTTGGGGACCGTAGAGAGATGGTTGGTACGGAGCAGAAACACACTTCAGTCATAGTAATGTCTGACGCAGAATCATCCAATAGCACCTCTACTGATCCTAGCGACGATGAAGGTAAGATGTCTAAAAGTTTAGTACGCCTATCCAGCCTTCACCTATATATCAATGGTGGCGGGGATGGAAGCTAGATGTCATACAAGATTGCAAAAGGAAACGCACACGGTTGTTGTGCAATTTACAACTGAGCTCCGACTGCAATCTTAGATAGAAATATAGATAGAAAGAGAATAATAAAGAAGAATAATAACCACACACAAAGATATACGATAAACATATTCGTGACTCATTAAAGACGAATACAATTAGTACCAAAACAAGTCATATATACCGTACGCTCTAGTAAGCACCCCTCACCCTCTCTAATATGCCCCCCCCCCCTCTCCCCCTTTCGTTCTCAACAAGGAAGAAGATGTTAGCCTTAAAAGAAAGCACATTGTTTTAAAATCATTTTCAAAAGTCGGTTTTTTTTGTTGTTTTTCTTCTTTATTTTCCAGCTCTAATTTTGAGAACATGTATTTGTGTTTTCGATTTGCAAGTAGTACTTTTGGTTCCGAGAATATAACTGATAAATAATATTAAAATTAGCAAATTGATTGCATACATTTTGTTTTACAAGATTATTTTGGTTTTTGCAGTGGTGATGGGAGATCCTAACTTGTTTAGCAAAAAGTGCACCGTCCTAAAACTTCTGTTTGAAGATAATGATGGAGACAAAGTGTACGACAGCTCTGAGCAGAAAAACGAAGTGTATCTCAAGGATGGCGCGACCCTCACTGGCCAGGACATCATTACAGGAAAAGCTGTAGATCTGGGAGAAAACGGAAAAGTTTACGTCGGAAGTAGATTTAAGGGAAAGCCTAAAAAGTCGGTAGCTATTTCGCTATGGATCAAGCTAAAAGAACTAAATGGTAGTCACTCTCTCTTTAGAGCCACTGACCTTAACAACGTAATTCATTACGAACTGACGTCGCAAGACGGCAAACCAACATGGCTACATCACAACGACAATGGCAAGGAGCTGTTCAGGGTGCAGTCAAACGCCCCGGTACTGAAAGCGGGCCTATGGCAACATATCGTTGGTGTATATGATAACAAGAGTGCCAAGGCTTCACTATGGGTTAATGGGAAAAAAGTTAGTGAGGAAGATGGCGTTCACGGAGAGCTAGCTCAGAGGTGGAGTTTGCTTTCCGTTTTCGGGGGCAAGACAAAAGGGTTAATGGATAACATCGAGTTGTTTCGTTGTCCATTGGACAGAACAAAGGTCGTGGCACTTTATGTGGCCTCAGCTTCACCCAAGGATGACAAGAAATCTCTGATTGGAAAGCCTCGTCAAAATGCTTCCCCCTACAAGAAATCAAAGATAAAGTTGAGAGAAAAGTTGAAAAAGTTTTAAGAATCATTTCATTCATAAAAAGTTTTTGCAAACATCAATTAGAGGTAGCGAATGGTAAATCCGATACGGCCTTTTTAAAATCCGAACCCGAGATTTTGCAAAGTAATAAAACAAAAAAATACGATTTATTAATAGTTTGTCACTGAGCGTCGACAAAACAGGCAAAATATTCGCAAGTTTACAGATAAATCAACGACTTCCCGCGGAATACTGTTGTTGATGTGAAATTAAAGAACATGTTCAAAACGCGGTGGGTTGAAAGGCACCCAACACTCACTTTTACAATGGCATTAGCCCTGAAATCCATCCCCCTTTTTGAAATCCTGTATCCGCCCCTGGTAATGAATAATCAGAGACCAAGACGTTACGATATGGGAAATCCGAGACTTAAAATACGGAGAAACCAAACAAACTTCAAGCAAAATAAGATTTCGAGCTCTGCCGGAATTGCCGGTAATGAGATCCATTTTGCGAGAAAAGATTTCGAAAATTAGTCGTAATTTGCCGAGAATTTCATTTTTAAGGGACCATTCGCAACCCCTTCAATTTGAAACAAAGAAGATTCCTAAATTTATGATCAAATGAAGCCTAACAGTGGTATAGCACTTCGGAGAAGACCTGAAACTATCAACTTTTCAAGGTGATTATACATTTAGCCGAATGTACATCCCCGCCGATGCACTGAACAGTTTTTATAAAACTAATTGAAAGAAAGTTTTTTCTTTCAAGATTTTAACAGAAAATCGGCAAAGAAAATCTGACAAGGTTTAAAACGCTGAAATGAACTGTAAAGAGTTATTACACGAAAAAGAGTATTTGAAGCATGGAATGAGAAAATAATGAAGGTAGTAGGGCTGTTGGAGATGACCGCAAGAGAATTTTTTTCACTGAATTAAAGTTTGGAAGTGAAGATCAAACATTTGACACTGATATAATATTCAGACTGAAACAATCTTTGTGTTGGTGCTGTGGAATCAAAGGTCACATCAAGGGTTATTCTTTTGGTGAATAATTTTGTAAGTAATGGCATATTATTCTTGTGTCTTTCTAATGGCCTTTGAAAATCTCAAGGCGTATCACCAAATTAGTTTCAAATCAAATTTATCCTCTATAACTAAATACTTGTTAAACTGAAACAGTCGCATATTTTTCAAGAAACAAATCAAGTTTGTTTTAGCCTATATTTCTAAATGACCAAACAGTAGACTGAACAAAGAAGGACGTATAGCACTCGTTAAAATGCTCTAAATGTTATCAAGGTTAACATTTTTAAAATTAAACAAGGAGGCTGCATGCATGCCACTCTCCCCTTCAGCCCCCCTAATCAAATGGTTACTAACTGAACACTCAAACCTTAGTCTCAAATGCTAATTTTCTTGTGTAGTCTAGCTTTTACAAGCTTGTGGCCCCATTCTGACTCTTCTCTCTGTATAGCACAAGAAACTTGAGGTTTTGTATTTGAAAACTGCCCATATTGTAGTACTCCAGATGTGCATAGTTTCAGTTTTGAAGACCTTGCACTGAGCAGTATTAAAATAACATTTGTGACATTAAAGGACAAGGGTTTCATTAAGGGAAGGGCACCGGGCAAACAGACCAGCTGTGAAGATGACTTTGTCTAGCTGCTTTCAGCATCTTGACTGAAAGAACAAAAAACTCAGGATCCAAATCTTAGTGCTTGCTTTCTCCAAAGCTTAGTGAAACCCTCTGAACATCTCTGAGCCCATAGTTAATGGAAACCTTACTTTCAATCTTTTTTTACTTAATCAATAATGTTGTATAACAAACAAATGATAAGATGAAGCTAAGTTCGTAAAAGACCTCTGAACATTTTTTTGAGTTTCTGCCCACTGTACATGAAAGTCTTTACCAAGCCTGCTGTCAAAACACCCTTTAAACTCTGGGTAACACTGGTATAACCTACAATTGATGGAATTGACTGACTTACTAACTTGGAGCACTTCCGTCTGTCTTTAGCAATACCCATTAATGCTTCCTCTATGGGCCGTTCAGATGTAATGCTGCCAAAACTATACTTAGCAATATGATTAAACAAGTTCTTGGGTAAGCGTTTTAAAAGTTTATACGTCTCATCAGTGCTCAAGCTCTGCTCAAACTGAGAGTTCATACTATTGGAATGAATAAGTTTCGAGTTTGATATGAGAGGCCGGTAGAGATTCGTAAACGCCTCCATATTTGAGCTAACAATATTTTGAACTTTGTTTTTATCTTCTCCGACAAGCATTCTAAAATCACCTGCATAAGACAATCCAGCAATGGTCAGAAATAGGTCTTGTGCACTGAATTTCTCAGGAAGGCATAATAACGCTGTGTTTAAAGCACTCGCGAGGTTGTAGTCAAGAAGTGTCTGGATTTTGATTCCATTATTTCTCTCTTCTTCAGTTCTTTGCACGATAAGAACAGGCTTGTGAAGACGGCCGCTTATATATAACCACTTCCATTCAGTCATGTCAAGTTGGAAATTTTCTAAGCTCATGACTCCGTACTTTATAAGTCGCCCCTCACATCGCACTAAAGTATTGTAATAAACACCTGCACCAAGTTGATCCTGAAGTTTGACCACCGCGCCGGGTCCAAAGGAACCGAGGAAAGAGTAGTGTCCGGGGTTCATACGAAGGTTTTCCTTGTGCCACTCGCGAGGGTTATCAACCACGAATACGAAATCAATCATGTTGTCCGGCGAAATATTCCCCTTCTGCGCAAATACGCCTGAACCATAGGCAAAAGCAAGCGCAATTTTAGGAGGAAAGTTAAAGAGAATTTCACCCATCAACCCGTCCATTTCGTCCGCCATTTTAGGACGTTTTCAAAATAATCGATACTCAGTCGTCAAACTGTCAATTACACATCGGAAGCTACTATGGCAACCAAAGTCGCTTGCTTTTTAATGAACCAGTGCAAGAGTCGAACAAAGCAAGATGTCTTTCTTCAATGTTACCCAGCTTGGAGTTCAAGATCAAATCAAATCTTCTGTGAATATTCCGAGTTCTAAAGACAACCCAAATAGAGTGACTCTTAGCGAACCCGTTTATCCAAACTCTGAATCGAATGGATCGCATGTTAAATACACCGAAAGACTGCATAAACACATCCGACCAAAACAAGGTATTTTGCCCAATTTTGCCAATGATAAACACAGTAGATATTTAGAAGTTAACCAATTAGTCTGGGTGGGAATTATTCTTTATTTTTTTATGTTGTTGCCTTCCGTTAGTATTCAAAGCCACGTCAAACGAGTAAACTTCGACGATCAATTATATTATAAAAAATATATAACCCCTCGTAATTCTTCGTTTTATAATAAACACAAGTTTGGTACATCATATTTGTTATTATTTCTCAAAACTTATTCTAAATCGCTTACTTATATAGTTGGTGTCAATTAATTAAGGCCCGATATTTGAAATACATGCTTTTTACAGCTCCTTACAAAATGTCTTTACAATTTGAGTATTCTCTTTTTTAAAGCTGCTATACACGTTATCTGAAATATGATGCCTAATAAACTGGGAAACTGTATTTGAAGTGATAGCGACATCTTTTCAAATGGAAAATTTTGGAAATGAAAATCTGAGAGCTGTTGAGATGCAAAGACCCTCAGCGTCAGGCTAAAATCTCATACTCCAGCTGTTTTGAAAACCAGCATGCATGATAGACTTAATTTCGCCTTAGCTAAGACCCCAAGCATGAGCAAGGGCAATACTTAGTAACAGTTGAAAATTCTAATTTTTGTGAATTTTCATAAGGACCCAATGAAATTTACCACAAGAAAGTGACATCCAACATGGAATATAGCTGGTGGATGAGAGATGGAGTGCAGAAGGAATCCTGGACACAAGTAGATAGGAGTGCACGAGTTATGAGTGAAATGACAAGGTCACTGATTTTAAGTAACTACAGGAGCTCTTAAACAATTATGGGCTCCTGGTAACTACAGCTAATCCCCACCTAGGGAAGGGGGGGGGAAGGTACTCTTGGATTAAAAGGGTATGGATGACTATCAGAAGAGTCCCCAAAATACCCTAAAAAATACCAAGGCATAAAAATTTTCCCCCAAAAAAATTTCTCTCTGTTCGAAAATTACCCTAAAAATTACTAATAAATTGAAAATTGGCATCCACCCCCCAGCATGCAGCTGACATCATTTTTAATATTGGGATCCTAAAGAGTTTTAACCAATAATGACAGCTAGCTGATCATAATAAAATCTTAGTACAACTTGAATCTAGTACTTAATATATACCCTTCACTTAACAGATATAAAATTGTCTTTAATACTGATTAGAATATAATCTTTACGATTGTTAGAAACATGTTCCCTGATATAGTAAATGCATTTTTAGTTTCCTTGTCATGTTATCTGTTTGTCAATTAAAAGGATAAACCATTTACTTCTTGATGATGATATAGTCAGTACTTATGTTGAAAGTGCTTAAATTTGTTTCAAAATAATTTGACTTTATATATTGTCCCCTAATGTTTAAAGAAACTTTAAACTAAGAATTAATCTTTGCCATTTAGTAAAAGCGCTCAAGGTTCCAGATTTTTATGACAAACTACTGGTTTGAGAAGATAATTCTTCAGTGTTTATATACTTAAAATTAAAGTATATAATATACAATTATTTTGTTATAATTTATCTGATATATCATTCATATCTTAATTTCAAACAAACTTGTCATGCGCTAGCCATATGATGATGTTATGGTGTCAATTAGTTTAAATTTTGAATTCAAATGGTTGCATAATACAAACTTTTAACAATGTTCTTACGCCAATAACGGCCATTTGCTACTGTTGCCTGATTAGTGTGGTCATATTGACCATACGAAAAAAGCTTGTTGCAATAAAATGCGAAACTACAATTGAAGTCTTGATCTAAAGTTTTTTAAAAAATATTACTGCTCCATGACATGTTGAGCGCTGTAAAGTTCATCCTTCAAAATTAGTTTAATATATATATATATATAAATTTAAGAAAAAACAAAGAGACTAGTGCACTTTCATCTAGGCTTGCCACAAGTCAAGCTCTGAGAACAAAGAAACCGACCGCAAGTCTCGAAGTGCAAGCCAAGCAAAGCACGAGAGGCGAGCGAGATAGACCGGGTATAGTGAATGAGTGAAGGACTTTGAGAAAGTCTAACTTTCGTCCCAACAAGCCTGTTTCGCGACAGCTCACTCTTAAGGGGAGTTAAATGTGAAAATACATATTACCATCGTATTTATACTGTAAATTATACATATTTTAAATAACTAGCATGGCGGTTATTTATATTTTTATACAAATTTCGAAATTTAAAAATGTTTTTCTTGGGTGTTACGTAGTAGCGCTTTGTTTCTGTGACGGCACAAAGACACAAGTTCATTACGTTTATTGAGTGATGACAACTTAGATCAGTAGATAATGAAGAATTTTTCTTTAAGGCAGAGGTTGCATCTTTTGCTGGAGATGCTTTAGGGAGAGCTAGAAGAAAGAATATGCCATGAAATTAAATGTTTGATGTTGTTGTGTACTAGTCTCTTTGTTTTTTCCTTAAACTTATATATATCACACCCTATTTTTATGTATCGAACACTGTACCACGGAAAAACCCAAACATATACTTCCTATATTTATATATATGTAATTATAAAAAGCGTATTTTTATTTTTGCTGTACATTTCTTATTTGTTACCAAAAAAGGAAATAAGCTATAATCAGCTGGCTGTCTTGACTAACCTCAGGTTACTGCAGCCAGCTGAGTACCTTGTATCTATTAATTTTCTCTTTTTCATTTTGCCTTAAAACAAAGGTACTAAACAGAACTTATTGCATTGTAATATGTTATTGTAATTAAGTGCCAACATCCAAAATGTAAGCTGGCAGCACAGACTTTATACAAATACTTTCTTCATCATCATAAAAATCATTCATTTTCTGAGGTGAATGACACAATTTTATACTACAAAGCCTTGTCCGACATAACATATTGTCTAAGTCATTTCAATACCAAGCCATTGTCTATTGTAAAGGTGTCAGGGTATGTTTGTCATCCCTGTTTAGTATGATAATCTCAACAGAAGGATCTATCAAAGATACTACAAATCAAATTAATTTACAAGTAGACTTTGTCAATTCTTGGTAGTTACACACTGTAAACTTCTCAGTTTTTTGCCCTCTGGCCTAATGTATTTGACTTGATCTTTAATTTCTAAAACCAACTAAGTACTGTAAGTTTTGCTTTAGTATTCTGTTATGGATGTACAGACTAACTGGTCCTTGAAATTTTATTTGAAATATTGCCAAGATCAGGTTTTTTTTTCAATGTTAGTTTGCACTGAGTCAGGCTGCTATAGTCATTGGAAGGGCACAAATGTTTCGTTTTCTTATGAAGAGTTCTTGATATTCTGATAATTAAAATTTGTCTCAAGCTAAAGTTGGAATCCAGTTTACTTTTAAAGCAACACTTTGCTGCTTGCAAAACAGGACTCACCAGTTACTATAAAACACTCTTTGCCACACTTCGAGATCAGCACCCAGCAAGCTTCCTGTAGGAACAGCAATCAGTACTGCCATTATCACAGCAAAGTGGAATGTTTCAGCTGTTTTCCTATGAAGAGGTCAACCAGCTCAAGGTTAAACTGTTGCTATAAAGCCCATTTAAAGTAAGATCATGATCATTGATAATATTTAATAGTTCCAATAAAATCTGTGTGAAATAGTATCAAGGCTCCCTAAACTAAATAAATATATGTAGCAGCACTTGTAGATAAAAAAAATGCATGACAACTTATAAACAAACTGTTATGCTCTAAAGATTTGTTAAATGGAAAATGATTTATTGTAAGATGCTTAAATTAAGCACTAATGAAAAATGCCACTACACTTTTTGACAAGTTGAGTACAGGTGGCAGGCCTCAAAGGGGACCCCTAGTCTCATTGCCTGTTCTCTTTTGACTCCTGGAGTCAAAATATAATAAAGCAATTAAATAAAACAAATGTAGAATATTAAACACAATAGGGCACTATGGTAGTTTGTTGGGCCTTGCAGCTACAAGCAACAAAATAAATGCTACAACAGGTATAATAAATGTCAAATAAAGTAACATTCTTTATGAAAGTGTGTATGTGCAAGTTTATACTATTTGAGAATTATATTCAACGTATAAGTAGCATTACTTATTTTTTTATAATTTATACAAATCTTTGAGTTTCACCCAGAACTACAATAGACATTTCTCATAATTAATAGCAGCAGTTTTAATATTATTCTTTATTTGTCTTTATTCAAATTTGCCTGGTAAGCCTCACTTTGAGTAACATATTCTTTTATTTGTTTAACTAAAGATACATAGAGGCACACCGGGCAAACTTGAGTGTAGACAAAAGAATTTTAAAACTGCTTCCATAAATTTATGAGGAAGGTCCATAACATTGACACCATGGCCTTGTGTGTTTGCTCTTTCGCCTTTATGTTGGTCCAGGGGATGGGATGGAAGCTTGAGGGGGTTTGCTAGAGGAGGAGGGGGGGGGCGTATTTAAAATTTGTAAGCCCTTAGATTGAGGGCTCATTAGAGAGGGCTTTTTAGAGTGTTAATGGTAGACCAAAAATAAAGTAAGTGTAAAAGAAATCTACAAACAATTCACCAAGATAAGTTTTACTCACTCTAGCATTGGTGCACCAAACAAAACGGCGATAGCATGGAATGTAAACGAGAAAGCAGCGACAGAAAGCAGCATCTTCAAGAACTGGCCAAGCTGAATTTCATTGAAACAAAATCTTTTCAAACATTAATCTAAACTGTTAAAAACTGAAACGCACAACTTGACTCTTATATCGCACACACTGACTCGGAACTTAGGCTACACGTGCACTAACTGACAACAATTTTCTACTTTCGCAAAAATCTATGAGCTCTGAAGCCAATTCTACACGTACAAAAATATTGTGGTGGGAACTCCGTTATGGTTTGAATTAACGAACGATTAAGCAACTTTTCCATCCGTGATTACTTTATCAATGTATAGAAACATTAAATGATGAAGTAATGAATAATAAACTAATACAGAATTTCTCTCACCGAAAACCTATTCTTTGTCCTGGCACGCACAAGAAGGAAAGAAAGAACCCCAAACATTGCTGCGAAAATTTTCAGTGACAGGAGTGTGTTGGAGAGAATGGACACATTAGGTAGAAGGTAGTTGGCAAACAACGCAGACACGATGGTTACAACCACTTGCACAGCGCTTATTCCTGTAATTTCGTTTGTAGAATAAAGGGAAGGAGGAACATTAGACAGACCAGCCGCCATTTTAGTTTTTGAAACTTGAACCCAGGTCCTTCGCACTTGATGAAGTTTGGGAGCTTGGGAGCCTGAGATTATTCATAGAAGAATTGTCTAACGATGCGAGTCGTTGTCTTTTACCCGACGACTTAAAAGAAGCTTTTCAGATTCTGCTCCATCCCAACAACATCAACTGGGACAGCGGGAGTACTCTGGCGACAAGGGTTGAGATGACCGTCGGAAAAGTCACCAAATACCAAAGCATGACAAAAATACCTCTCGGTTTAAAAATTACCCTAAGAAATACTAAGTGAAAGTTGACATTTTTACCTAAATAGCTAGCTGGTCGGTGCTAAGTCCCCTCGTGTTGTGCCGAACGCGTTATGTAGTAAATAAAGGCGCGCGCGTAATAGGGTGTTCGCGAAAGCATTTTTTCTTCCTAAATGGCTCGACTTGCAACCGTGCGCAACATCAAACACGTTGCAGATCCTTTCAAGATACCGCGTGCATTTCACAACGATCCAATGCCTATTCACAGTCTATACACATCGCCCGAAAAAGGCTAGTAAGCAGTCAAAACGTTGCGAGTCTCAACCATTCATATTGTGAGACAACTGATTAATTTTACTAAGCTTGGGAATTTATATGGGAAAACGCAAGCGGTTCGAGTCATCGAGGCATACTTTGGGAATACTAGGGACAGCTTTGTGTTCTTTAAACAATTTCAACGACAAACTTTGAAAATTCGACGGAAAAAGAATACATTTACTTATTTCCGAAAGAGAGATCCAAACTTGCAAAATTTTCTTCAAGACACAATCAGAATCGAGAAAAAAGACAGAAGGAACCATACCTCAACCCTAGCAATTCAAAGCATGGCATTGTCCAAAGGAAAATACCATTGCGTTTTGTAATGCTAGATATTGCATCTTGCAATTGAAAAGTAACCGTCGTACTTTTTCCTACACTTATCCCCTTCACTTTACCGAGCTGTTTTAAAATAAATCAAGGGGCTATCAAATTAACTGTCAATCAGTTAATTCAGGCAGGATCGATCATTTGCTATTTACTTATACACAAATAAATGTCATGAGACAATATGATCGTGGAGTCCCGAATTAAAGAAAAAGGAACCCATTGAATTAATCGGCAGTTGAAAATTCCTTATTGACTGTATCTTTATTGTATACATGCTCAAATTACTTATAGCTCTACAAGCTTTTTTTCATAAGAACCACTTTATAAGAACAACGAGGCTCAGATTGGCCGAAAATTAAGAACAATTTAAGAACAAACTCAGGCTGAGCCGCTGAAAAAAGTGAAACTGTTTCTAGATGAAACTTTACCAAATCTTGGAATTTACGTTCGCAATGCAGTAAAAACACCAAAGAAGTGCACCGTTTCTCATTTATTATTGTCTATCATATGCATTGTCCCGAATGACACATGTATTCATGCCACTTAAAAAGATTCCTCGACCGACCACGACACTAGTTTCAACAGTTGCACATGTATACCTTCTTGTTTTGATTTCTCATCACTCATGGAAATAAGAACAATTTAAGAACAATATGAGGCTGAAATCGCCGAAAAATTAAGAACAATGAGCCTCGGCAAAATTTACTGGTTCTTATAAAATAAAGTGTGTAATCATCAATGCGAGAGTTAATAATTTGTAAAGCGCTTAACAATTTGGAATAAGCGCTATACAAATAAAGTACTATCATTATTATTATTATTGTTATTACTAATATTATTATCATTATTTGTATCTTTGTTATTATTATTATTATTATTATCATTATTATTATTATTATTATTATTATTATTATTATTATTATTATTAATAACAACAATATATAGAAATAAACTAATCACGTGTAGAGACTGATTTGATTACGGGCATGTTACGTGGCGTAGAAAGAGGCTTGATTCGGACCGGGCGGAGATCGTTTCTGCACGTTAATCTTTTTAAGATTTCCTGCATTTACACTTGGAACGAACAGGCTCGGCCGGAGCTAGTACAACAGTTTCTTTCTCACTATCGTCTTCAATTTTGATGTCACCAGTATCAACCAGATTCACCATTAAAGAGACAATCGTGCGATACATCTCCTGTATGCTATCGACATCCTTTGCGCTTGTCTCAATATACTGTAGCTGATGGGCATCAGCGAATCCTTTCGCTCTTTCATAAGTTACGTTCCGCTGCTCTTCTAGATCTGTCTTATTCCCAACCGCAATCATCGCTACCGACTCGGGGCAATACTTTTCAGCGGCTTTTACCCACTGGCACATGCTTTCAAAAGTTTTTTTGCGCGTGACGTCGCACACTATCAGAACACCGTTGACATTGCGAAAGTACATTGGTGCGATACTTAAATATTTCTCTTGACCTCCTGTGTCGACAATCTGAGCACGGACGAAATGGGGGCCATAGCGGAAAATTTCGCGATCCAAATCCACTCCAATCGTACTTGTACTTGTCATAATGTCGAACGCCGGGTTTCGATACCGTCGCATTAAACACGATTTCCCAACACCATAGTCACCAATGAAAAGTAGTTTGAAGTCATAGTTAAATTTTTGGTGACCGAGACTAAACACGCGTTCAAACACCATATTGTCTCGACTTCCAAGCTCGACAACATGGTTCTGCAAAGCTCCTTTGTGTCGTTGCAGCTCGCCAATTGTTTCATTGGCTGTTGGGCGCAGTCCAGGGTCGTTCTCAAGACAGCGTAAAACCAGAGGTCGCAAGGGGTAATTATCATCCACGTCACCGAGATCCTTTTGTCGCCTTTGTTTTTCGGGAATTAGATCTTTACCTTTGAAATAGAAACATGAGAAAAAAAAAGTCAGTCAACTCATCCGTTTACGCACCACCTAAGTACCAGACCCGGTGGAATATGAAAGGGGGGGGAGTGTTCCCCCCCTCCTCTTCCCCACACCCTCCCCCTAGTATTTTTGCAGAGCAAAGAAAAAGAAACTAGCGAAAGACTAGTAGTGGTAAACTTCAATAAATGTTTGGTGAAACAGTGATTGGTAACACAAATTTTAGTTTTTTCGACGCTATCATACAGATCTTTAAAATCCGCCCTCAAGTGCAGAAAGACATGTATCTGAGAGCATTTTTTTTTCAAATCTATTCCGTCGGAACCTACTTGCCTCCTACAAACCGAAATGAAAAGCTCGTATAACTGTTTCTCAACTATGTTTTTTTTATAACGATAGACCATTTCAGCCCCAAGCACGACAAAAGCTGTTTTGGTAAATTCTCCCAACTAGAATATACTCTTTTCATGTAGTCAGTTTGAGGGAATTTTGTTCTCCATCTTTAAAAGCTTGCCTCGCGATCGTTTGACCAATTCCCATTTGTAGATGTTTAGTAATTGAAGAACTTGCTGGTGAGGACAGCCCAAGGCCATACCGAGATGCATCCACTTGTATGGTGATTGCTTTGTTTGTGTTGACATTTTGGTGTAAACTTTAAAATAAAATGCTTCACTAGTTCGCAAGTGATTCGTAGATGCTTTTGAAGTCCAACTTCTGTCACCAAGTTGTGCTTCACTTCAAAAAGAAGAACTTATAAATCACACGGACACCGGCGCCATTTTGAACACTGAAAACCGACAACTTTACTTACCCAGCATGTATTGGGTAGCCTAGCTAAAAGTTAGATATCAACGGATTGGCTGGGGTAAAACGGTCAAGATGCTGCACTCTTTTGATAATATCCAACAAATGATAGATATCAGTATAAATTTGTTCTAGATTGATTAGGAATTAATAATGAGGGGAAAAGCCCGTTTAATGGGGGGCACGTTGTTGTTGTTTTTTTATATAGAAAGGCTGAAAGTTCTGATAGCTATTTGGGTTGCTATTTGGAGGAACGAACCTATGTTTCCAGGTATCATAAGTTTCCGTTAAAGAACAAAATATGATCTTGAAAAATACTTTATGATAAGAAAAAAAATGGTTGATGAAAAATTTAAAAAATCAAAATAACGAGCGGATAAACCGATCGACTATAACATAAGAAGACTGAAAAAATATCTCAAGATAGAAACAAAATTACAAGTCACACATTAACTCTGTTCCATCTTGACAAAACAAAAGTAACAAAATTCTATTGGGGTCA
>JAOBRD020550936.1:0-16524 GCA_027575215.2 Hydrozoanthus sils | reverse complement strand
GGGGGAGGGAGGGAGGTTATTATTAATATACAACATAGTTTCACTGTAAGCATCGGGTGTATATGCAGGCAACTGTTGATAACACATAATAGTAGAAATCTAGTTACTGTCTATCATAAATGCTGCAATCTGATTGGCTACCTACTCGCTATCTATTTAACAATTAGACTACGAGGTGGGCGTTGGTCAACGAGATGCGAAGCGACGAGTTGCGCATTAGATTCATAGAAAACAACAATGAATGGTCCAGTCGTCTTAGTAGAAACCAACTAGTTTACTACCTTCGAATTTAAACCGATAAAAACGAGTTTTTAAAGAATCTGCCATTGTTTTGTTTAAAATACCAGCAGTTTTTGCTATTTGTAGTCTTTTGCTCAAAAGACATGTGAGTAGATTAGCCAATCAGATTGCAGCATTCGTGATAGTATGCTAGTTGGTTTCTACTAATTAATAGGTGTTAGTAAAAACCAATTAACTTACTATCACAAATGCTGCAATCTGATTGGCTTCGTGCCTCGTCGACTAATGATTCATAGAAAACTCCATGCTACTGCGTAGTGTTAGATAGCGTCTGTGAAATCCAATATGGCATCCACTCTTCTAGATTTCCAGTCGTTTCTACATACAACTTGAAGTTTGTAATTGACAAAACAGTTCCAGGTAAAAGGAAGGCAGCAACACTGAAAATATTGTGTAAAAATTTCCGAAGGTAAGAAAAAATTAATATATTTGACTTTGAAGCATCAACTTAACACATTCCACTCGACAGACTGCCGAGCACACGTGCACTGGAAAGTTGTTTACATCAATATTGTTTGAAGAAATCGAAGAAATTAACTTTATTCTTAACAAATTATTGTAGTTCTGTTGTTTATACCTTGTAAATTTCAACTAAAACGATTAGAATACTCGCTCTTAATTTCTATCGGCATTTCACTCGTCAGACTGCCGAGCAAATTTGCACGCCAAAACTGTTTAGATCGACAATAATTGTTTGAAGAAATTAGAATTTGATTTATTATAAATTATTGTAGCTGTGTTGTTTATTCTCGAAAGAATTCTTCTAAAACTATTAGAATACTCGCTGTTAATTTTTATCGACAATTGATAGAATGATTTGGGCATCGCCTTCCTTTGTACTCTAGCACGATTCTACCGTAAGCGGGTATATTAGGTAACTCTTGATAATAGATTAATTAGGGGCCAAAGTTAGTCGATGGGTGGAGTGGGTGGGGTTATGATTGTTATTACAACTAATAGTAGATTTGGAAAGTCACAAATGATGAGAAGTCAGTCCTACGGTAGCAGAAACATCTAGTAACTAATGACACTTACAACATCCAACTTTCCATCGTGATTCTTGTCGTACTTCTCATGGAAATCTTGTGTGTCGAGCCGTCTGAAGGCAGGCATATCAAGCCAGTCTAACAGAACATGCATATAAGTACAGACACAATTATAATTCCTTGAAAAGTTTTGACTGCGAATACCTGTTTAGTTTTTTTTACCACAATTTTATTAAGTTACACATACCCTTCGGAGTAGTGGTATGGATACACGATAAGGGCATTAGAAAAACAAACTTTGTATATCAATGTAAATCAGGGGCCGTTTGTTCGAAAGCCGATTAACTTTAAACCAGGATTAACTTTTAACAAAACTTATTGGTTGTCATGGTAATTAACCCTGGATTAGGGCTAATCGTCTTTTGAACAGCTGGGCCCCGCCGGGAGTCACGTGGTGAATAATCATGCATCGCGCACGCACGGCATACTGTGGGCGCAATTTATGGGATGAAAATCCGGAAGAAATGAGGGGAACTCACTTGCAAAACTTTTAGAATCCTCCCGCAATTTTTAAGGGGGAGGGGGTTATTTTAGTTTATGATGTATCTGAAAATATAGTTGATATATTTTACTATTAAAATTGGGTGATTAGAATGAATAATCGATTGTTGATAAAACTATTCCGCCTGAAAACCTGTCTTCAACAAGATGTTTGGCTCACCAAGATACTCTCGAACAGAGAGGAATCCATCTTTGTCTATGTCTGCTTCTGTCAAGACTTCCTGAAAGAAAAAAGTTTATAAAACGAATCAGTTTTGGACCCAAGCCTCTCGTCGAGCAGCCAGAAAGAGCCACACGTCAAAAGTTACAGATGAAAGTTGAAGGTTTTTCTTTTATGTCACGAAGTGAAGGGTTGAAAGGCAGATTAATGGATACAATAAGTACACGGTATAGAAAATCCAGTCTTAAGCTTTGCGTCAGTAATTGAACCAAATTGAAAAACTGAGATAAATTCACGCTTATTGCTATCAGGAGGCTCGTAAAACATGCAACGAAACTTTGCACTAGAAATGGGGCCTAATGTATGTAACCGTACCATTTACCAAAGTAGATCTGAATTAACAAACTTAAAATTTTCCATGAAAGTTACATGAAATATAAACATTCTTACCACGGCGACATAACTCATCATGGCAGCATGTTCCTTGGGGTGCACAAACCATTCGTACTCCTGGCGGCTCAACTCACCGTCCTTGTCTTGATCGGCAAATCTCCATTTTCGTTTATCTAGGTTCACGTACTCTTCAAGTTTTGGTCGTTCCCAGTTCATGTGCATATCTGGTAAAGGTTACGAAAAGGAAAGGTAGTGAACTGACCAATTACGAACGTCGTATTTCCACCTCATATTGAATTGTTTCAATAAATATGAGCAAAGAGATGTTGTTGAGCCTTTCTGTGTTATGTAATTTGAAAAGGAACAAGATTCCGTTTGACGTAATCCTATCTTAATTATTAGGAAGATTTAGCACCGCGTACACGCGAGACGCGAACGTGAAATGTGATTACGTCAGCAAGATTTTCCCGCGTCTGCCGTTTCACGTTTGCCGTACGTACGCCAAGGTAAGGGTTTTCGCGTTTGATATTCACGTGAGATTATTTGATCTTTTTTCAAGCATAAAAATAGATTTAAAGTCGTAAAAAAGGTAAAGGGATGTTAAGCTTAATGTTCAGTCAGCAAAATCGAAGAAACAACACAAGAAATTGTTCAGATAGTGCCGATTGGCAATTTTTATCAACGGAAATCAAACAATTGTTAAATCAATAAATGTGACATACAAGCAGTAAAAAATTATTTTTTACTTTGCTAATATGTACTTTCAGAAAAAGATTCTAATTGATTTTGATTTATTTGACACTAGTAAAAGAATGCTCGAGTCACTCGCGTGTTTTTCGCTTGAAGCTCACGTCAAAGTGAAGCTAAAACCAAGAAAACAAGACAAAAATAAGGCAAACGTCAGACGGCAAATCGACGTTTGCCGTCTCACGTATACGCCGTGCTAAATCTCATTATTGGCTTGTATCAAGCACGCAGGGGGCCGGCTTACCTTTTTTAATGACTGAGGGACGGGGGAGAGGGGAGGGGGATTTTGGCAGAGGATTGTATTTCATACCGAAAAAAATCCCAACTGCAAAATTTGTCTAACTTGTCAAGAAAGCCATACCCTTCTCGGCGAAGCCAAAAGTTCTAAGCATGTATTCGCCCCAGGCCACGCGCTCATTGTTGTCCATATCCAGGTCCCTAAACTGTGCATCAACATCCTCGTCCACTGTCCACCGTTGCATCTTATGTCGGACCCAGATCTCCAGCTCGGCAAGTTCTACGAAACCATCTTTATTGATGTCGATTTTGGGAACTAGCCTTCTGGGAAAAACAAGAGTCTTAATAGAGTATATTACAAGTCCTTTCGGGAAATTTCAACCCTTCAACCATTTCAACTCCCCCGCTCCTAGTAGTTCTTTTACGAAATGTCCTCTTGACAATAGTTTGAAAAACAGTCAGTCGATTTTTATTTGTTCATCTAGCAGCCGAGTCTTGCTCTTCAATACAAGCTTTGAATAGTGATCCGAGTAAGAACTAGGGAGGTTAACGGCAGTGGAATACAGAAAGGTGCTAATTAGTGCGATATTGTTAAACCATTGATCTGATTGGCTTAAGGCGGGAGTTAACCCAAACTTTTGTTGGATAGTGAGAAAGTTGAGAAAGATATTTGAATAAGAAGAATATTGAATAAAATCAGCAAACCGTTCCTCCTGCTAAGAGACTAGTACAGCTTTGGTTTGAGAACGGTTTGGCGAATTTACATCAAATAATAACTTCAAAATAAATTTTTAAACTTCCCAAAAAAATCACCAAATTCAAAATTTTCTCAAAAAATACCAATCTTCAAAAAATAAAATACAACTCAAAACTCATCCAAAATATCTTAAAATATTCAAGCGGATTCCCCTTCATACCAACTGTGTCATAAGCGATACGATTTTGTAGATTAAAAGCATGGGCGGAGATATTGTAAGAAACATGAGAGAAAGTGGCCACAAAGCGCGCTTTGGGTGCCTCGGGCCTTAACTTTATAAATGGACCTTCATAAGTAAGCTAATGTGTTTCTTTCCAGTTCGCTCATTTAAGCCTTCCTTGTTGAAAAATTTCTTTTTTTAAATTTAAGAAAAATTCATGTGGAGAGCATTGAAAGTGAAAATGTTTTCCTGCTTTTGTTTTGGAGTTCTAAGATTCCCATTCTTCATCTCTGCTTATATACTTTTAAAAAACTGAACTGTTTTTTGTAATCCTTACAACGAGGAGAAAAAGCGACAGGTGCTCGTTGCCAAAGTTGTTGTCACAGCTGCATGAGTTCATAATCTCAGCCTTCTTGTCTAGCTCCTAAACATGTGAGCACTAGTTTACTTTTTATCAAATTTTATCTTTGGTTTTTAGGATTGACTTGAAGTTAGCACAATTAGAACAATAATCAAAAAGGAAGAAAAGTTCTTTCAATTGATAGCACAAGTGTCGCTGTTGTAACTTTAAAAGAGTTCCAAACAACAGTAGATAAACTATGAAACATGGATAATAATCAAAGAATGAGCGATTAAGTACGTTTAATATAAACAACCAATTCTGGAATCATTGATACTTCTCTGCTTTCACTTTTCACCAGCTAAGCTAGCTGGGGCAAAAAAAATCAAATGAAGATCTTCTCTTATATTTGTTCTTGCATGTTTCACGCTTGTAACCCGCAATTTCTTTTTCTTTAAAGTATTAAAGTTACCAAAACCAACTTAAGCATTGGGCCAGTCCCGAAAACTTCCCATCCCCCCAACATAGGCCATTGAAAACACCAGTTGAATTTATTTCACTTTCAGCCTTATTTTGATTTTACTTTTTATTGTCTATAAGTCGAGTCTAAATCTCAACGTAATTTTTATTTTCCTAACAAAAAAGTAACAGACAATGGTCCTTATCCAACCCCAAATGTGCTCTAGCTCAACTTGTTTTGATTCATTTATTGTAAAAAACAATATCTCCTGATACAATGCTCTTGATAAAACGGTGCTGTGCGTGTTACCGCGTTATATGCGTGTTACATGCGTTTTACCGTGTTATATACACAGCTGAGCTTCATGGGAACGTAACATGATGTACAAATAAGGACTATTTGCCAAGACCATTGACTGCAGAAATCCATGGTGTTTATTGTAAACTTTATCACTGAGTTCTGCCCAAACTTGATTTTGAACAAATAGCCAATAAACCAAATACTACGAAACGGCTTGATAACTCGATCTACTCGTAATCTAAACATCATTTTTGCAGAGCTGCCCGAAATCGAAGGTATAAAATGTATACAAACATAGATGAATCCTGTGTTTATGTAATATCTGCACACTTCACTAACACTCGTTTTACAGGGCTTTTCAGTGACAAGCAACATAATTACAAGACAACTCAAAAAATCTAGACTAAACAGGCAGGCTAAAATCGCAAATAATTTTTAACGAAACCTTCTAAAAAAGAAAAAATAGTAACTTCCTCGTATCTTTACTGATTATTTTCTTCATACGCATAGAAACTTTGCTTTAAGGTTCTGCAACCTTTTTTTGATTCCGATGTTGCATTGTTTCACTCGCTTATATATTCCCCCGAAATATATAAAAACTATCTGTCCCGTTGTCCACCCACAGCGAAGAACTTTCAAGCTTTCCGAATCCCTTGTGTTTCTAATTTGAATTTCGGAACGCTTAATACTCTAAAAGGCAACGACTAATTCATTATTTAATATTGACTTTTAGTAAAGCTAGGCCAGATCATTATCACTGTGTTAATAATCACGATGATCGCTTTATATCACAGGGAAACTAGTTGGTAAAATTGTAAAATGATTTATATATAGTATGCCGGATAAAAGTTGCTTGACAAAAGTCCCCCGTGGGTATGATCTATGGGGTGATGAAGTGTTTGGTGTCCATTCCCCTGCTGATTGTCTGCGAATCAAAATTGCAGAATTTCACGAAAAAGAATTTTTTCCATCAATGGCTTTTCGTGAGAGTCACGAGTCAAGACGTTCTTTTGATAGGATTTAGGTTTATTTTAAAAATGTGTAGAGGCCAAACCATTTTTATTCTCGAAGAAAAGAGTTTCAGCAAGTAACTGGAAAGCTGGTCTTTTTGAACGAGTCGCCTTCAGGTACATTAATTAAGGGTTAAGGGATCTCGAGGGGAGTTGAAATGGTTGTAGGGTTGAAAATGTTTTTCTGTTTAGTCGCATTATTCTAATTCTTTTTTTTGTAAGTAATTTTGACTTAAAAGAAATTTGAAAATTGAAGATATAAAAATAACAAAGACAAAAAACGAAAGAACATTTTTGAAACCAGCCACCGGTATGACGCATTAAACTTTTAAACTGTGTACTCGTTAGCCGATAAAGCAAAACAATACACTTGAAACCGTTTTGTTGTATTCTCGCTGTACTCACCTTAGTCTCCTACGAGACTCCTGCGGAGTGAGTTTATCAAACTCGCCTGCAAGTTCTTTCCCTAAGAACGCGATATGGTCGCCGTGTGAACTATGAGAGGTGCCATGAAAGTTGTGGCTTGAATGTGCATTTGTTGTCACAAAGAAGCTGAATAGACAAAACACTCCAGCAAAAAACAAAACACTTGTCATCCTTCTGAGAATCGTTTCAATTAGTTAAGAGTAATCTATCTATAGTACCAGAAGAGAGGGAACAATGACAAGCCCAAAAGATTTCTTTCTGAACTGGTGTTTGCTATCACATTCTACACAGTACGCGCGTGTTGTGCCACGTTTAATGCACATGCGCAGTTGCAGCTATCAGAAGTGTACGTATGTTAAACTCTGCAATGTTGTTCAGTTGTTATTGTATCAACTGTCAAAACTTTTCGTCATGGTTATTCTGCCCCAAATACCCGTCTGAGGTTACGAGTAGCTAACATGCAAGTGCTTATGTTAACGACCGCAAATTACTATCACCTGAAATACTATACATGAACCTTTGAAGCTGCCATTTTGCCTTTTATACTTGACCCTTTGTTTCAAGGAGAAGGGTTATTTTTTGTGAGAATACAGGTGTTTTTTTTGCAACTACACATTCGGATTTCTTGACTCAATTCAAAGCGGGAGTTCTAAATGTTTGTGGGTTCGATGTATCATGGATTTGAAAAACGCAAGTCAACTACTAAAGACACATTCATGCTGCAGCATATTAATTTATTTAACTATCAGTTTGTTCGTCTTTTCTCTTACACCCTGGTAAAACCTGGGGCATTTGCTTTCAAAATAAAACGTCAAATTTATACATTTCTTTACATTATCACTTCATGTTTCCTGTTCAAGTATGATTCTGTACACAGGTACATAGAAAGATTTAACCTACTAGTCTAGTTTCAATTTCTTGATAGGCAAAGTCAACATTCTTAAAGCTAAATAAAAATGATAAAAGGCAAGTTTTTATAAAGTAGACACCAGTGGAAGTCAAACTTCGTGAGTAGTACTAAACAGCCTATTACCTCCCAGGGGATTAAAACTTTACAGTTAAAAATGAGTCGAGTTCAAACTAAAGCAGTTTAGCGTATTTCGTTAAGACATTTTGCACAAGTTCGTGATGACAGGGAGTACAGTAGGCAGTTTTCGTTTTTCTGGTTTAAAATTATTTGAAATTGTTCTTTTACTTATTTACAACTTTCTTTTGTGCCGTTCCAATGTTGCATTGGTTGACCTGAAAATCAAATGGGTAAAAAGAGTGACGTAATACATTTAATACAAAAAATATTTTGTATAATGACTAAGTTCAAAACATGAACTCACACCTGTTACGTTAACCAAGAGAAAACTACCAAAATATCAAGTAGACTTATCATGTAAAAAATTAGTTTCAATGTGCTACAAGAAGTAAACTTATCCTATTAAACGATCTTTAGTCCCACTTTTATTCCGACGAAGGACGGCAACCTGTTCGTCTGTATCTTCCATTTTCGACGGTGTACAACGGTGTAGAGAATATCTAACAAAATAATCTAAACTTAAACGATTTTTAAATAATTATCACAGGCTAAATTCGATATCAAGACTCCAAACTCCAAGTGCAAAAGACCAACGCTCTATAGACGAAACTGAATGAAGAAAATAGAAATGTTACCTTTGTTGCAAACCGCAGTGAACAAAGAGTTTCCTGAAACGATTCTTCTCTCGGAGAAATATTCACAAACATCAAACTGCAAAAGAAACGATTTTAATAATCATAAATGCTCGAAAAATATCTTTTTTACTATATCTACAGTCTAAATTTAACCAATTTTCTGTAGCTGAAGTGAGTTTCTCCGAACCTCTGAACATGTTATGGAAACCCTTTACACTGACCTCGGGAGTTCCTTGACAAGATAGGTGGATTTAGGTTATACACCGTCTCAACAAAGGAGGGGGTTGGGGGTGACGCAAATTAGACAATGGTCAGCAGAGGGTTCGTACACCGTCAGAATATCAAAAATCCATAGTTTTCCGGGGCTGGTTTTTTTTTTTTCGTTTTTCCAGGGCTTTTCTAGGGCTCTTTAAACTCAGAACGAAAATAATAATTTTCACAATCACCTGTTTAAACAACGTTTTAATAGTTAATGTCGTGAAATTTCGTATCTATTGAACTTAACGTAATAACCACATGCAAAATTTATGTCTAAAATCATAATTTTAACTTGAAACGAAAAAAAAATGGATCATTTAACGAACTTAGTTTTTTCAACAAAATTCTATAAAATTGTACAGGGCTTAATAAAAAAAATTTCCAGGGCTTCAAGGGCCCGTACGAACCCCGTCAGCAGTTTAACTTTGAGTTCTAGTACCCTCTCCCTCACCCACTAAGAAGTCTTGCATTAAGTAGAGCGGTTTTACCTTTTACTGTTCCCACCCAGGGAGTTCTGCAGCAAGTACGTGAGTTTCGAATTCCTGTACGGAATGTGTTGTTCCTAGAAGAAAAACATTTCACTTTGTTAGATCAAGATATTTTAGCAATCTTAACCCTACAATAACATAGGTTATAGTCGTTATACTAGCTGGCCAACAACACTGACAAAACGACATGATAGAAAAAATAAGAGATGAAACGAGGTTGAAAGACAACAAGGGAAAACTGACTAGTCGTGTAAACTGAACGACACACAACTGTCGAAGACTTTGAAATCTATGAAAGCAACAGAGATCCGGAAGCAGTTTTAGCCTCTTAACACAAATCTGATGTCGAAGCTGAATGAGAAATTTGACCATTAACAACGAGATGACTCAAACTGTTAGATAAATTGAACTTTACCAAGTTTACTAACGGCAAAGCCTCAGTCAGCATGTTTCTAAACTACGTTTCTAATTTCGCGATCCCCTTTTCATTCAGAAACGCAGGTTTTAAATTATACAAATGTTTTCGCCATTGTCCCACGAGAAAGCAATATATATAATGTAAATGTATAACAATTCTCTCGTTACTCGTACCTTGTTAGCTAAAGCCATGATTACGTTGCCAAGGTTACTAAGACTCTTGTTAATGTTCTTAGTTTCCCTTAAGCGTTCTCCAGTTGAGCAGGAACTATTAAGTCGCTCAGAGCCTGCCAGGTCAATCAAGTTTAGGGTTCCTGTACAAGAAATTCGTGTTTTTTTGTTTTATCCTTTGTTATCATTTAGCAAATTGTTATTAAAACTACACACACTGCAGAGCAAGATTTTGTTTACTTTCATAACACAACATGGCTTGCTCTTTACAAATGGAGATCGATCTATAAAAGGTTGAGCCCACAAAATTGGTTGTCTGTAATAGCGGTATCAGGACGGTCCTTTTTCCATTGAGGCCATGTAAGTCGTGAGTGGCCTTATTGCAGGACTCCGGACTTCCAACATTTTACAAGGCAGTCAAAGGGCTCCATTTAAAGAATTCCGGATTTCAAAAAATTTTTTGTTTTACCCGTCGTTTCTCTGTCTTCTACTCTATTAATATATACCCATCAAACTATTTTTGGGCCCTGCCTTTTAAAAATCTTCAATAGCAAGTGTTTATAAATAGTACGTTGTTTTATATTTCTTTCTTTAGTTCTGTGTTAGAAGGTCGAAGGAAGACAGAAGGAGCTGAGGGGAAAAGCGGCAGCAGTCGTCAATGGGAGGGAGAAGGTGAGAAAGAAACAGACATCCTGTTCCTTATATTCAGAGCGCCGGCCCCGGGTGAGTGTGTGTGTGTGCGCTACACTGAATATAAAGATTCACAAACCTTGGCAGCTCTCATCTGTCAGCTTGCTGTGGCCAGTGATCTTGAGTCGGAACACACTGTGGCTCCTTGAAGATCTCTCATTACACTGTGTAGCGGCCACAGCCCTGTTCTGGCCGGCCTTCTCCAGCAGACTGTAGACCTGTTGATAAGGCAGAGTAAGTTAGCGTTGTTGCTAATGATAAGTACATTACTTTTTAAAAATATGTCTGGTTAGCATTCACTTTCGTAGTATTAGTGACCGAATAAAACCTTAAATTCAATATTTCTAGAAACACACTCATCTAAAAAGGGAGAGGGGGGGGGATGTATGACCGTTGTAGTTCAGTCATTTTTAAGGGGTTGTTAATGGAAACCCCGTGTTAAACCAAGAGCCTGGAATTTTTTAGGGCCAAATAATGCAAAGCTATAAGACGGCATGCAGTATCTTATTTTAGAAAAAGTGCATACTGAACAAGCTAGAAATAGACCAATTTCGATATTTTAAAATTCTTACTTGGATACGAGGCTCAGGGGAGTAAAACAAAAAAAAAAATCACATTGGCATCGCAAAAAGAATAATTAATTTATTTCTGTTTATTCCTCTGAGCCTTGAATCCAAGTAAGATTTTAGGTGTTTAGGGTTAGCCTGCTAGCTACCTAGGTAAAATTGTAAATTTTTGATTGGTAACTTTTAGGGTTATTTTCAAACTGAGAAGTATTCTTTAGGGTGAAAATGTTTATGTCTTGATGTTTTTTAGGGTAATTGGGGAATTTTCCAATTGTCATTCTTATATACTTTTAACCCCAGGGTACCCCACCCAGGCCACTGACCTGGTCCTCTGTTGTGACACAAACAGTCTTGATGTTGGTAACCATAACCTCGTTAGCGCTGCCACCACTACCACCACTGCCGCCATTGACAAGTTTGATGTCATGCTTGATACTTGCATCTCCTGAGCCCAGAAGATCTCTCAGTGTTTCGTTATAAATTTCCAGAAACGAAGCTTCCATCTCATACTAGAATAGACAAGTAGAACATGATACTTCAGGTCTTAAACTTGCTTCTTATGAAAAAATGTATACATGCACTAAATAGGTATTACATTAGATCGCTGCACAAGTCCGTGCTTCAGAACACATGACATTTTGCCTGATACAGACCAACCTCAGTCTATTAAGTAGCCACGTACCGTCTACTAATAAGTTGAAACGTTCAAAAGCCCTAATTTGTTTGATGTCAGTAAACTGCTGTATTCGTTAACTCTATTAAGCAACCACTTTTCAAGTCCAGAGGGTAGTGCCCCACTTATTAGAGGTAGGACTGTAATTAATTTTCACTACATAAGCTCAGTGATAAAATCTGCAACCAATATCTTTCTTACAAAGTTTAATCATAAGATTAACAGCATGTACTGTTGGTTTGTAATGGTTTGCTTACAACTTTTCTAAAAGCATCGATACCTTCCTTTGTTAGTTTTGGCAATAATGAAACTTTAAAACTAGGATTTAAACAACAGACTTTTAAAAGTACTTTGATCATACCTTCCATCCCTTCTCCTTCAGTCCTTCTGCAGTGTGGAATACCTGTTCCAATGCCCTGGGTATCATGCCTTTTCTCATATCATCCTGAATATTACCCTCCATTGTGTATGTTTTTCCAGAACCAGTCTGACCGTAAGCAAAGATGCAGACATTGTAACCATCCAGTGCGCTCTGAACCAACTGTGAAATTTCTTCAAAGACATTCTCTTGTGTTGCACCAGGCTGGAACACTTTGTCAAACTGGAAATCATATTTTGTGGCAGCTCTCTTGGTCCCAGTAACACTCTAGAAAGAAACATGTATGATTTAATGGTATAATGCCAGGTTAGCATTAATTATAATGTCAATATTAAAATTTAAAAGTAAAAAATTACACTAATTTTTCACTTATAATTTGAGGATAGTTGTCTTTTGGCCTACTGCAGGCCTTAATATTAGACAGATGAGAACAAAAACTTCAACTGATAAGATCATGCATGTATAAAGACCTCCAGCAATATAGTTGACAGATTTTGAACAAAGGGTTGGTAATGTATAAAATTAAGAGGTAAATGAAGGTAAAGAAACATCCTACATGCACAAAAAAGATCTAGACCTGCCACATGACATGCCCAAGTTAGGATGACAGAAACCATCTGATCGAAGAGCCCTGAACATGTAAGAAAAAGAATCCCTGGTAACTGCGCTCCTAGGTCAAAATAATGCTCCAGAAAATAAGACATACAAATGAAGGAGAACATACTATTATAGAACAAAACCAAGTCAGCAAAAATACTCGAACTTTTTAATTCAACTCAGTTCGCGTTTTTGAATAACTATTACCTCTGTTGGTATTGACTGCTCTATTGATAGTATTCTTTCATCCTGGCCAAAACTGAACACAGAAAGAGGCTCGGAAGACTCGTCAGCTAAAACTGGGCGAACTCGGCAGAACACTCGAATATTGCCTTTGAGTTCCTGAATAGTGTTGTGTAGAGTTCGACGCACACTCTCCTCTTCCCGCAATTTCCTCTCCAAATCGTTAATGGCTGCTACATTGTCACTAATCGTGGCTTCAAGTCTACTAATAGTCTCGTCCTTTATTCTATTGTCGCCAATGGTTTTCTCCAAGTTCACCTGGTAAGAATGATTTTTAAAATTACAATTAACAAGATGACAGTTTTTAATTCATTGAACCAGTGTGTATATCAAAAACCCAACGTCATACAACATTTTACTAGAAACATATTACAATTGATGAATCAATGGTTAATATATATAGTCCATTAATAATTAAAAAGCCAAGTGCAAATACAATGTAAGTGACTTTTGATGAAATTCCCAATTCTCCCTACAACATCCCTTTTATCTCGCCAGAACCATCGGGAGAATTTAGCTTTTCATACAGAGTCCTTTATGTTGTTTTTGCACTAGGCTTCCTCAATTATTGTATTATATATTAACCAACTTACATATTTTAGTATACAAACAATTTAAGTTGGTATCATCATTAAGGCTGTAACAGTGTTATTATTACCAGACTGTTATTATATATCTACTTATATTAGTGATTGATTGTGCACATGTATTTGTGTAAATTCTACTCACCTTTGTTGCCTGGAGTTCTGTGGTAATACCAAGTGAATCGGCTGTCATTTTAGCTACAGTCATTTTCAGGGAAGCAATTTCCTCCTTTGCTACCCTGCAATCCAACTCCAGGTTCTCTACGTCTTTCATTAGTGTCTTCTTTTCTTTCTGCTGAACTTCAAGCTCAAATTCATGCTTCATCTGTTGCGACTTCAGTTCTTCTTCTGCAAGCTGCACTTGAACTTCTAAATCCTGGATCTTTGCAGAGGCCTAACAGAACCATGTAAACCATGATATAGATTAAACCATGTCTTAGCCTTATTCCTATTTTAACACAAAAGTTAGAGAAAAGTTTAGTTAACACCCAGTCAACCTTTTCTCAAAACAGTAATTAATAGTTGATTGTTATTAACACGAGAAAATGTATAAAAACAATATTCTTTAAATGTAACTCAATTGACATTGAATTTTAAAATACATATACCTTTAATTTTCTAATTGTTGATATTTCGTGATAATGTATTTGTAATTAGATAAAATTCAGAAAGGTATTTTTTGTTTATAGCAGGTATCAAAATAATCATAGAAATGTTATAATTAGAGCAATATTAATATATTTTAATAAATAATATATTAATTTTAACAAATTTTTATTAAAAAAGAACCTTGAGTTTGTTAAAATGATATTCATCAACTTTAGTTTGCATGGTCTGTAGGTATTTTTTTCATTTATCAAACAATAATTCAACCTTTTTTTTCCAATTTAAAACTTATTATTTTAATCTTTTTGTGACCTAGTTTGTAAAATATACCTGTTCAGTTTGTTGGTTCTTCACTTGAACTGTCCCTTCCAACTGTTCATTAATCTTCTCAAGCAGTTGCAGTCTAGAGCTGTTTTCATCAATTATGTTTGTCATCTGAGTCATATTTCTTGTTGTTTCCATAAACTTAGCTTCCATGTCTTCCAAACGACCCTTGTAGTCCCATTTTTCACGCTTTTTGCCACTAACTATTTCGAAAAATGACAATCCATGCAAATTATGAATAAATGTAATCTTACAATTTAACTACTATAACTTGAAGATTCTAAGCTTCAATAGAAGTTGTCTGTACATTATGATAATACCTTTTGAAATTCCTAAATTTGAACCATTGGTTGCAGCTCTGGTTTTTGTTGTTGCTGTATTTGTCTTTGCAATCTGTCCCATATTGCGGGTTCCTGACAGTGGTTTTGTCTTACTCACATTGTTGTTGGTAAGTCTGGGTGCGACCCTTGATGTCCCTGACCGAGAACTGTTTTGGACTGTGCCACTACGTAACACAGCGGCAGATGTCTGTCTTCTAAGAGTGCTAGCAGTGGCAGGTTGGCGATTGACAGTCTTAGAATTTTTCAATGGCCCTTCCATGGATAACTGAGTTGTAGATCTTTGCAGTTTTGGCTTTGGACCCTGTTAGTGATAGTTATCCAAATATATCAAAACATAAAAGTGAAGATAATTACCTACTGACAGCCTAAAAACTTTACCAAAAATAAAAATTAAATTAAACATTCAATATAAAACAAACATTTTTAAATTGTGAGTTTGAACTTAATTTCAAGGACCAATGTGCTCCCTGATGACCAGCTCACCTCCTTAGTTGTGGCAGAAGTGAAGGAGAAATCTCGTGGCCTTTTGACAGCTGTAGGTGGCCGCAGTTTGCTCATCATTTTGGATCCAACATTATTGACCATAATATTTGGAGTCTGGACAGTAGCCAAAGGTGATCGCTGAAAAAATGATAACAAGGAAGCAATTCAGGAAAACATGCATTTTTGAGACAATATTAAATAGTTAAAACTGATAATTCTTATGAAATAGTGAATTTCATAAAAAAAAGATTCTAATAAGATGAACACAGTTATTGGTTCAATGCTGCTGTCAGTGGTAGCCTTGCCCATATTTTTCCTTTGTTTTCTATTTATTACATATATATACAGTGGAACTTTGGCACAGTGAAAAATATTCCCAGTATAATGATCAACATTTGTTTGCCCAGCAAAGTAAAATACATGGGATAGAACCCTAATATTATGATATCCTTGTTTAATGATATAGTTTCAATCAGTGCTCCCTCGGCATATTGTTAAACTGGGGTTCCGCTGTACAAATTATATAAAATATCAAAATGGTGCTTCAAAGTTAAAGGTAATTTAAAACAAATGTTATCGGCTCATAAGGTCATTTACTAGAAGGTGACCTTATGAGTCAAAAACGTTTGTTTTAAATACCTTTTAGCTTTGAAGTATCATTTTGATATTTTAACCTTATTGGCATTTTTATGCATCCATTGTATACATATTTTCTTTCTTTTATGTGGCAAAAGCTATTAAATTAAAATATCAATAAAATAAGTTGAACACATTTGTAGCATCTGCCTCGGTCAACAACAGTTTATGCTATTAATTATAATGTTATTAATATTTACCTTGATTTTTTTTATTAAATTTGTTTGATAAAACTTGGACAGTCTTGGAAATTAATTCAACAGTTTCCCCTAAATGATGGTTAGGATAAAATTTACAGAAAAGGACCCTAAACTCTAAAAGCTTAGATTACTTGACCCTCACACAAAAGTTACTTAGCAAGAAATTCAAGCAGCCACGATCGCCAACCTAGAGTGATCCTCCATTTAAAGTGACGAAGCACTGTATAAGAACCGTTCCAAATCAAGAAATTATATATATATATACAGAAAAAAATCTGATCAAAAACTGATGCATGTAATTTGAATCTATCGTGTAAAACCGTTATATATTCGAGTAATAAACATAATCTGTCAGTTGCCTGATGATCG
>JAOBRD020550830.1:0-16527 GCA_027575215.2 Hydrozoanthus sils | reverse complement strand
TAAAGTAACAGAGAAGGCTGTTGTTTGTCAACTTGTTAAACATTGTGAAGCAAATGCCCCACTACCCGTAAATCAGTTATCCAATTGAAAGTTCCACTCAACTGAAACTGCACTCCTGAAAGTTCAAAATGAGATTACTCTTGTCAAAATGGACCAACAGGAAGTGACTCTGCTAATCCTTCTAGACTTAAGTGCCTCCTTTGACACCATAGATCATATTACTCTACTCCATCTACTTGAAACAGATTTTCGAATCAGTGGAAATGTGCTCAGTTGGCTCAAATCGTACCTTTCTGCTCGAAACCAACAAGTAATAGTTCGAAACCAAGTCTCTAGACCCTTTACACTTGATTTGCGGTGTCCCACAAGGAAGTTGTCTTGGACCGTTCCTTTTCCTATTGTATGCATATCGGCTGTTTGATGTGGCTAAGAAGCATTTGCCATAGTGCATGGATATGCAGATGACACCCAATAGTATATGTCCTTCCACCCTGACTCGTGCACCTCCCAGGATCATGCAGTCGAGGCCATTGAGAACTGCATTCAAGATGTCCGGGCATGGCTAGTTCACAACAAGCTGATGTTTAATGACTCAAAGACTAAATTTATTATAATTAGATCACTTCAGCAGTTGTCGAAAGTTAACATTGATTCAATCAGAGTCGGTAATTGTGACATCCAGCCACTGGAGAGTCTTAGGAACTTGAGCGGTTGGTTTGATAAGCACTTGTCCATGAGTACCCACATTGGGAAAGTTTGTAGCAAGGGCTTCAGAGGACTATACGGTATACGACAGATTAGGAAATACCTTACAATAAACTCCACCAAAATTATTGTCCACGCATTTGTTACCTCTCACTTGGACTACTGTAATTCTCTACTCTATGGACTCCCACAATATCAATTCCATCGTCTCCAGAAAGTCCTTAATACAGCAGCTAGAGTCACTTGCCTAATTTGCAAGTTCAACAATATTACACCTGCTTTAATCGAACTCCACTGGCTACTGGTTAAATACTGGGTGGACTTTAAAATTGCGCTACTGGTCTTTAAAGCTCTTCAAGGACTCGCACCTTCATACCTTGCTGAACTCTTGACTCCTAAACCGTCATCTAAATATTCTCTTCGTTCAGACCATACCAATCTACTTTTGATTCCCTGCGTCAAATGTAAGACACTTGTAGCCAGAGCTTTTATTCATGCTGTGCCAAAACTCTGAAACTCACTGCCAATTAATATCCGCCTCTGCTCAAGCACTGACACTTTTAAACAGTTACTAAAAACATTTCTTTTTATGAAAGCATATTGAATTAGTTGTAAATAGTTTAATTGTAAATTTTATGCTATAATTTATGTAAAGTGCTTTAGAATATGTCAATAGTTTTAGCGCTCTATAAGTTTATTATTGTTATTATTATTATTATTATTATTACTATTATTATTATATCTTTGCTCTTATGCATTAAACAGAACCCCTGCCCCCTTCATTTTGAAAAGCAGAGCCATAGTAGTGTAATTTATAATGTACGATGTAAGGAAATATGTATCATTGTTATTGTGTATATAGTTTGAGACACTATTGGCAGTTGAAAGCTATACAGTTAAATACCCTGACAGCCAGACAAGCTTTTCCACAGGGGGTACTCATCCTAAGTTTATAAGGTAGGGAGGGGGTGGAGGGAAATACCCAGGCTCTAAAACCCTGCCCTTCTCTAAAGTTTCAGGCATCAATAGCATACCCTGTTTTTGATCAGAAGATTAATATTATAATATGGGAGTACTTACAAATTTCATCAAAGTTTTGAGACTCGATCTGTTTCATCTGCAGGTACATCATGACCAGCGATGCCACAATGGAGAATACTGAAAACTACTTTAGTGAAAAGAACTATTTTGGTCTAGAAGCTGGAAATGTTATCATGTTTGAGCAAAACACAATTCCCTGTCTTGACTTTGAAGGAAAGATTATACTGAAAAGTCCCTTTGAAGTTGCTCGTGCCCCAGATGGTAATGGTGGCCTGTACAATGCATTAAATAGCAAAGGAATTATCAAGGATATGAAACAACGAGGTATAGAGTATGTGCATGTGTATGGAGTGGATAATATTCTCGTCAAGGTCGCTGACCCAGTGTTTATCGGCTTTTGTCTCACTAAAAATGCAGAATGTGGAGCCAAGGTAAGTAAAAAACATCAACATTGATGAAGTTTGAATCTTTTTAAAACAATTATTTGCCAAAGATGAAGTGAATATCTAGCGAATAATGGCAAGGGGATATTCACTCAGCATGAGGCGAATAACTGATTAAGTAAAGTTACTCACTATCGTGATTATCAGAGAGAAAAAATAGTCATTGCCAAAGATTTGTGAAAAAAAATCAATTGTTGTTGTTTGCTCAGTAGCTGATGTATTGACATCTGAAAAATTTTCACCTGGAGTTTTGTTTTTGACTCTTAAAGCACAAATAATTTGTCATAGGGGTATTGAATTATCTTTGGAAAGTGTTATACGACCTTATTGCATTTCAGAGTAGTGTTTTTTTCAAAGGTTTTTACTCTTACTTCAAAAGATACCCAAAAAGCAAAACAGCCATTTTTGAAATTTTATTTGCACGTTGGCTATAATCACCTCTTGCAAGGTGATTATATGGCCAGCATAATATGTCAGCTTCCACCAATAAGAGCAGTGGGAACTCTATTATCACCCAAATAGTTTTACTAAATTTAATTATTCTACCACTGAGATAACATAAACAGGATTTTATATAATTTTAACACATTGTAGATACCCAAAAGAGTATAGCGTTCAGTACTTAAGAAGTTAATAAGGGTCTGTGAACCAGAAAAAAATGGTTTAACTTGACAAGGAAAATATTCTTTACACAGCTTACACACAGCTACAGATATAAGGGTAGTATAATGATCACCTTGTTTGTGCACCATTTTCAGCAGGTATACACATCAATGTTCATAGACAAAGGTTTTAGGCCTGTAGGGGGCCAGCTTTGTTTATCAGCTATAATTGTTTTTGGTTGACCCAGAGCTGTTGTAGTTTTACTGAAGACACGAATAAAGACTATAGCACTGACTCAATTTATGTATAATTTGTCCCTATGAGCCAACCTGTTTGTGATTAACAGTTTTAAGTTAGGGTGGAAATGTTTTTTATGATATGTTGTTGATTTTTTTTTATTGGGGTCAAAAATAAGCCCATGGTGCGGCATTGGTCAATGTGACAAAAATTGCAATTGCGATCCATAAACTTGTTAAGCTTGTGATTCATAGTTAAACCAAAGGTCCCTTATTGCGATTAGCCACAATGTTTGTTATATGTCTGTGATTCATTATCTGATGTGAGAGACCCCTTTACTGCAGATGACCCTTTAGTGTTGTAAATATGAATCATGACTTTAAAAGATGCATTTTTATTCTATTAATTTTAGGTTGTAGAGAAGCAGCAACCAAATGAAGCAGTTGGAGTGGTCTGTTTGTGTGATAATAATTATCAGGTAAGTTTGAACAAGCATCTGGAAACTAGAGTCTATCAAGTGAAAAAATAGTCGTAAACATTATAATTGCAAGTTATCTAGTAAATAAAATTGCATCCATTATATCAATTGCCTAGTTCTCAGAAATTGCCCTAGATAATAATGGGGCACACTGGGAGAAAGAGAAAAATTGTCAGACCCTGGCTCAGTTTATTCAAACTCATCATCCCTGAGAGGCACTTTACAGTAATTATATATTTATCTGATTGTCAGTGCCTGCAGTTAACACAGAAAGACCAGAGAAACTGTTAGTGACAGACATGTGAACCTATAAGCTCTAGGTTTGAGAAAGGATGAAGCAGCTTGCTAGTCAGTTGCAGAGATTTAAAAACCTTCATAATCTTTGGAAGATTCAGATTTAGATTTTTTTATTATTTTGCACTCTTTACTATAATAACATAATATAATGCAAGAAATAGAATATAAGAAAAAATAAACTGTTTTCAAGTAAATAAATTGTGAAGCTTTCAAGTTAACCACTACCACAGTTACTTAAATTTGACAGGAAAAGAAGCCAGTTAGCTATAGATTATCCTAATAGGGAGTAAAAATTGAATAATGAGTTGCAAGTAGAAAAAAACAGTGCTTAATCAATCATTGATAATTTTAAAAACTTCAGGAATGGAGTCAAAGAAAGAAAGTAAAATTTTTAGAGTTAGTTGTAAAAGGATGGTGTTTACAATTTTGCATGGAATGTTACTGATTATCAAGAAGAAATAATAACATCATTTCACGTTTCTTTTGGAATAGCTATATTTCATGCTAACACGAACAGTTTTAGGAACTCTCACAACTCTCCAATAAATCTATGACACTAACCAACTTGTCTTTGTGAGAACTTTATTGTCATGCTACTAACTGGTTACCCCTTAAAGCAGTTAATCTGATGCCCTTTTTGTTTTCACAGATTAGAAAAAATGATTAATATTTACTATTCTCCCAATACAGGTTGTCGAGTACAGTGAGATTTCATCCTCAACAGCAGAGAAGAGAAACCCAGATGGGAAATTGACATTCAGGGATGGCAACATCTGCAATCATTTTTTCACTTTCAACTTCTTAGAAAAGATTGTCAGGTACGAAAAGCTGAAGGCCAACAGTCCAATTAATGTAAATACTCTAATAAGTCCCCCCTCCCTTTAATAGGCCTGGTCCCTCTCTCTAACAAGTCTCCCGCCCTCCCTCCCGTCTAGAGTTTCAAGTTTAAAATAAACCCCCTCTCTTTAATAAGCCCCTCCCTCAGTCCCAACGTAAAGGCAAAGGTGCTAAAACATAGGGAGCACTGCATCACAAATATATTTTGTGAACAGTTTTATCTGTTTTAGTTTGTGAATAGTGAGTAATTATTCACCAAAGTGGAGGTGAATGGACAAGTTTGTGGCTCGGTGAATATACTTGGCTTTCATTGACACCGAGGTGAATAACTACATTAGCATATACCCAACCAGCGAATCAGTGAGAAATTGCTTTTTTTCAAGAAAGATGAATAAATAAAAAAAATTGCTTTTACCAAGCTACCAAGCTATTGAAGTTGAAGGTGAACCAGTTGACAGTTTAAAAGATAATTTTAAAATGTGTCACTGCCACCATGAATGAGACCACGAGGAAACTTGATTGCCATCATTCACTCCCAAAGCAAGGTCTGTCGTTTTACATGCATGTGCTTCTTCATGGCTGTCTGCTTCTCCCATCCCTGTTGGCCAAGAAACAGGGATTTCATGAACCAAGCTGTTTGCTGCAGTTTTTATGCAGAAGAGTGTTGACATCCACCAAGCTCACCAGCTTCGTCTGAGTTTCCATTGTGAGCGGCCTTTTATGAACTGTTGGTACAATTTCAACCTTTTTGCTCAGGGTTTTAACAAAACAGTTGAAAGTTTTGGTCGACGAGTTTTTAAAAGTAGGACTTCCCATTATGCCGTAAGTGGTTTTTCGGTAATAGTAAATTGCTGCCTCCTCGCTTTCTTGCAGACTGAGATAAAACTATTGCAAAGTTTTGCTGAGTTCGCTCGTGGACATTTCTTCTATGCTGTTAAAATCACTCTACAAAACGAACTGTTTTTATGTTTCTATGTATCTTGTAGTCGTTTTTTTTTGTATTTAGACACACATGAAAATTGTAAACAGCGTCGTGTCGCCGCGCCGGCAACTCAGTTGTGACACTTTGAATTCTGTACTTTTGAAAATGTTGTTAGAAGTCAAACAAATATTAAAATTTTCCTCAAAATACATTACTACCAGACTCTGTATGTGGATTTTTTGTGTTATCAGGAACAGCTGCATCATTTATTTCTAAAATTTCAGTTTCGCTGGCATGTTTCGGAAATCGCGACGCCATGTTGTTTTTCTCGATCGCTAATCAGTGAATACCCTGGATATTCACTGTTTAAGGAACCAATCAGAGCGCGCAAAAAACACTATTCGTTGGTTTGGTATATTCTAATGCTGGGTTTTTACTGTTTCAGGAACCAATCAGGATGCGCGAAAATTGCTATTCACTTATTTGGTATATACTAAAACATAATATAAGTTACACAATTTTAGAGTGTGAAACGTAACGTTAAACAGTTCAATTTTGCTATTGTGGAATTGCAACCCCATTATTTAATTTGGCTTTAAATTTAAATGTGAAGAATGCCTCTGTTAAGTTTCAATGGGAAAATAATGTTTGTGCTGTGGAGTGCTAATACTGTACATAGAAAAATATCATGCATCACAATTACATCCCTGAGTAGGGGGGGCGGGGCACAAACAGATGTTCTTTCAGAATGTAAAATACTCCACCTTCCCCACCACGAATGCTCCCTAACTTCATAGACAGTCAAGTTCAGACAAGATGTACTTGGAATCTAGAGGGGCTCTAACAATGAAAACTTAACAATGCAATCAAAGACTTGTTACCTATACATTCTTAGGGGGAAAAACCTAATATCCTAAAGTGACAAGATATTTTTAAAAAACACAAAATTTCCAAAAGGTTGCGTCTTTAAATTACTGAACAAAACTTCACGAATAGTATCAGCATTCCTTGATACATTAACCACATCACTGGTCTCCTGCACAGGGTGTATTGTTCTGTAGTCAGCATTTGTTGCAAGTCGCCATATTGCAACTCCTACGCGCCTTTTAACACTAATTGCTTTCCTCATGTTCGTGTCCTGCCTGTACAGTTAGGTTGCAACTCCTTGCAGAGAAAATGAAAAGTTAACTTGCCCTTTCTAAAATTATTGACATAATCATTATTATTAAAGGATTTTTCCACAATTTCGTCCCACCAACAGCTGCTTCTTGCCTTACACCAAGTTGATCTGGTGAAACTGTTTGGACGTGGGAGAGATATTTGAACAAGCAGATGGTCCAGTGTACTTCGTGCTAGTCCAGATCACCTCAAATAGGTAGCGACCCGGTTCTGAGCAGAAACTCGATTCCTCTCCAGCCGCCTTTTTATCGCCAAACTCTTCTTTTGAATAAAAAAGAGCCACGCTATCACCATAGCTTTCAGGATATAAATCTTTCTTCACATCTCCACCATAAACAAAGCATTGTCGTCCGCCATACTGTCAGCATTGTGATGCTTTGTTGTTAGGGAATCCAGGCATGCGTGTATAAAACTAACCCGGGTTCGTCCCAGGTTTGTATTTACACGCGTCTTCTGGTATGTTTCAGTGTGAACAAAGTCGGGTCGAACCCGGGTTAGTTTGTGCCGTGTAAATAGGGCTTTAAAAACTTCTACTGAATGAAGAAAATTTATTGATGCACCTCTTAGTAGTATGTGAAGGACCGAATTATCCGGAAAAAATGTGGGCAAAAAGTGGGCAGCTCATTACCATAAAACAGTTCGTTCCCATAAAAAAAGGAGGCGCAGTCTGGTTCAATACGTTTAAGCGTGTAGTACAAGTTATCGTAGTTATCAAACATAAACGTTTTGTAGATTCTAGGTGCGCTTCGCCTTTACGTACTCGTCTGAACTTGCCCAGACATTCTTTGTTCTAGACACATGACGTAAAAGCAATAAACAGCAAATTATTTGTGTTAATTTTTTCAGGACCAACAAAAGTATTTCAATTGAGTAGAGAAAAACTTTTGTTTTCGCTTAAACTAATAACTGACGTAAAACCATTCCAAATGATAATTTTGTGATAAGCAACTAAAACCATTTTAATTGAGTATAGAAAGCCTTTGTGTTCACCAAAGATTTGGTTTTGGCCAATTACACTATCGGCCATGTATGATATTGGACGGAAAGGTCTATAAATAGAGTTAATAAGTTTAAGAAAAGATAATTTTTAAGAAAGGTAGAGGTAGAGTGTATTCTATTAAAGCTTAAGCAAATTCAAGCAAGAAGTTAAAACGTTTAATTGTGAAGAAACAATAAACACAATTAATTCTCTCTTGTTTAACCTTCGCTAAGCAGACGAGATTTCGCATATATAATCAATTCGCAATGGTTGGGCTTTTGCTGTATTAAGATCTCTAGACATTGACTTGACACTAAAATAAAAAGGTTAGAGAAAATGTTGGCCTAGTGTTAGCGTCTCGTTTCGTTCTATTTATCTCACTCAAACATCGTAACAAACCAGCTGTTGCGGATTTAGGTGGTATTTGATAATTATAAACTAACTCTTAGTAACACTTTAAAAAAAACGAAGTTGATTTTTAAAAACAATTCATTTCAGGTCAAATACGGTTTACATTTTGGAATCAGTCTTCTTCTCATAAGGGAATGCTCAGACTTTCGTTAGTTATTCCTTCCAATGCTAATCGTTTTGCAGCTTTAACAGTTGTTAAACTTAACACATAGAACTTGCTGTTTATTGCTTTTACGTCACGTGTCTTGAACAAAGAATGTCTAGGCAAGTTCAGACGAGTACGTACAGTCGAAGCGCACCTAGATTCTACAAAATGTTTATGTTTGGTAACTACGATAATTTGTACTACAAGCTTAAACGTGTTGAACCAGACTGCGCTTCCTTTTTTATAGGAACGAACTGCGCCCTATTTTACTGACAACGAGCTGCCCGCTGTTTTAAAATAATAAGCTGTCCACTGTTTTATGTTAATGAGCTTCCCACTTTTTGCTCACTTTTTTTCCGGATAATTCAGTCCATCATATACTACTCCTCTTGTGTAAAACTTTTTTACCTTTAAAGTTTGTAGGGAAAAGGAAAATATTTAACATATTTAAGAAGTCGGAAAACGGTAAAGCCATTTTTGTCAAATCATCTTCACACGAGAATGTAAAGCTCCCATACACAAGCAATTTTCAGCCAATTCATTTTCAGAAGCTCAAAATTCCATGAATCTTCAAAGTGGAATTAATTAACCAAAGGAACAGTATGACAAAAAACACAATTTATTGGATTGAGAGGCTGTACCTTCATATCGGCGACTCCAAGACCTTCAGTGGCCAAAGTTCTTATTTTTTCTTCAAAGTAAACTGGATTGATCAGATTCTGTGCTCGGGTGCAGAAACAGATTCCTCCAAGGAAAAAAGCTGTGAAAAACAAAGTCACGGAGCACATCTTTACTCTGCCGTCTCAGCAATAAACTGTGTTTCGTTGTCTTCAATTTAGCTCTTTGTCTTGGAGTCGCCGGGCGTAACTTAGTTTTTAGAGAGTGTTAATATACTATTTATAACCTTTTTCTGATTGCTGGAAAAGTAGCCCGATACAATCTTTTCCAGAGGCTAAGTGTTTATCATTTATACTCCGAAAACAATATGAAACAACATACCACTCATTTTAAACCACTAAAGCAAGTCATGTCGTAGATCTAGAGAGGGAAACCTCAACTATGGTCATTAGTTGGAAAAATAGTTCGTTCGTTCGAGTGCAGGTCTCTTTAGTTCTCATAGTTTCATTGCGCATGACAGCAAATGTAAAACAATAAACAATTTTATCTTGATAGAAAAAATATAATTCTTTGACAAATATTTAAAAGAACTGCGCAAGCGGTCATTTTGAAAATTAGATGCACAAACAATCCATCAATCGTTACTATTTGTGGTCTGTTATACCTACGTAGATTGACAGGAACGAAGTTCCCGTCAAGTAACCTTAACCAGCATTGACGTAAAAATGGGAAACAAATCAAAGTTAATTGAGACAATCCGGACATCATTGATTTATGGAAGTTCGTGTTCTTCCGCTTTACTTGGTGTTTGTGGAATGACGGGCTTAACAAACACGTGACTTGCAACAGTAGCGAAAACGTTAAGTGAAATCATTTGCCGTTCGAGAGTGGTTTGAGGATAGTGTGAAAACTTCTCACAGTGAATTCGGTCGTTTCAGGTGTCACATAAAGACGGAAGCGTTGGAAAGATTGATATGGTTGAATTGAACATTAATTACACCTTACAAAGTCCAATATATATATCTATATTAGGCTTCTTACTTCAAAATACTCTTCAAATTTACTTCTCCGTCAACACCAAAGTTTTTATCTTTCGATGTCTCTTTCTAAGTTCATCAAAGAAGAATTGTAAGCAGTTTCTTCTAGGTAGCACCCGTACTTCGAGTTCTTGTAGTGTTAACTACTTTGAAATGCAGTTAAAGCTTCGAACCTGATCATATTGCACGATTAGTATCATGAAACCACTTCAGTCTTCAAATAATCGGAACAGATCAAACGTTTATATTTATTTTTGGCTCATTCCCTCACCTGTTAGACATTACTATATGAATTCGCCTAGACAGCTGGTTCACTAGCGCTGTCTAAATGTCTTTTCGCGTTTTTGTTCATTGAAATCGTATTACTTATCAGTTGGTCGCAATAATTGTAATTACGTAGAACAGAATACATCGCCTAAGAATAGTAATACTTCAATATCAATTCCCCGAAGGGCTTTTCAGAATCGACTTATATTCAAAATAGGAATTCAAAAATTGCCAATAAATACTACACACCAATTAAAATATACTAAAAGAAAACAAAAGTTTATTACTCAGGGCAATTTGATTGAAGATGTTGCGCCAAAGCGACGTAAATGATTTTAGCGTAGTACAGTTTCTCAGGTTATATGGCAGGCTATTCAAGAGGGATGTTTCTCTAAAGACGAATGAGCGCTGACCTGCTGCAAGCCGGCACAGAGGAGTCTGTAGCGCGTCACGATTGCGAGTGTTACGCGTGACAGTTCTTAATTAGTTTATTGCTTTGATAACTAGGAGTGAGTTGGTTGACACATTTGTAAGTCCTAACACTCGAAAAGGGCGGTTTGACGGATGGAATCTAGTCATCTACCTACTTGGTCACTCTCGTCCGCCATTTTGAGTTTGAGTTTCTAGTCTCAGTTGCCGAGTCGTGTCGGCAAATTTTGACCAGCAGTAACCTTGCGCGAGTCTTTGAATTTGTGTTGTGAGATTTGTATTTGTGTTGTGAGATTTGTATTTGTGTTCTGAATCTTTGTATTTGTGTTGTGAGATTTGTATTTGTGTTGTGAGATTTGTATTTGTGTTGTGAGATTTGTATTTATGTTGTGAGTCTTTGTATTTGTGTTGTGAGTCTTTGTATTTTTGTTGTGAGATTTGCATTTGTGTTGTGAGTCTTTGTTTTTGTGTTGCGAGTCTTTGTATTTGTGTTGAGCCTTCTGGGCCACCGTAAAGGAGACTGTTCTAGCAGCTATTTAGGAACTCAACAGGTCACTTTCCTATATCCAACATCATGCACTCTATCATGCAAATGACTTCAGTTTGCTGTTATACATGTGCATTATAAAGGTACAAATTAAAGTTTGAATCCTTCTAGGTACTGTGGGCAGATTAATAAGACACCATTAGTGTCTTGAAATTTCAGAGTCCTGCAAAGAAAGACAGTCTCTTAGTTCTATTATTAAACAAAATTTCATAGCTGCAATGAGAATCAATTTTTTCAATGTGTCTTCTCTACCAATACAGACACTATTTACAACCTTAAAAACTACAATGTAAACAGTGTAACTCTAATTAATACTAACCATTGGTGTAAAACAGAAGAAAAATTGTGACACAAAGGGGCTTAGGAAGATGCCAAGCTGCAGAACACTGGGAAGAACGATTTATAATACTACTTACTAACAAATGTGTCTTAATACTGCATATGCCAATCAACATGTACAGTCTGAGTCGTTACAAGTGTATACTGCATGCATGTTTATTAATTTAGCGCGACATTTCCAAATTTTCAAACATATAACAATATTCGTTCTGCATGTAAGCAAATATAAAATTTGACGAATAAAATGTTTATTAAAGTAAGAATCGGAACTTTAGAATAAATTGAATGACACCGGATTGTCTTGCAGTGAACAAGAAACTTGTCTGTCGCTACCACAGATATATAGTCTATAACTATAAATTCATCCGATGTGAACGACAGCTAACTAAAAGATTGAACCTTAGTTTTTAGAATTATCCTCGTACAGTATGTTTTAAAAACATTTAAAGTTTTGCCTTAAAATTAAAAACTTTTCCTGAAGATCAGTTTAAATAAGAACTGACAATGACATAGCAACACACTGCCGACCAGTACTTTTGATTTACAACAGTCCACCGAGGATTATTATTGTTACTCCGTTCTCGGTAGGAAATCTGATAGTGATAAAGTCTTTTTTAAAAAATCGAGTTTTCTCAGCTTCGTTTTCAATTTCTGAAAAACTGAACACCTACGCCTTATTTTATGTTTTTGTGAGTTCTGCAGCGAATTACATTCTTTCAAACGCGAACACACGCGCGAGCATTATTTAACAATAAACTCGTGATGATTTCGGCAAGTTTTTTTTTTGTTCTCAGCATATCGAACGGCTCGCCTTTAATTGTCTGCTTTTTCTAAAAGCTAGCTGAAGTTGAATTCGCTGCATTCTTTTAACTATAAGTTCTCGTTAACGGACAGGATTTTTTTTTTTTGTTGCCACACCTTTACACAATCTACCACCCCGTGAGCGACAGCTATTAATAAACAAAGAATATAAACACATGACACCCACCATAATATCTTTCAATTCTTTAGATATTTAAAAAACCATGAAAGAACAATTCGAATGCATTAAACATAAACTATTAAAATTTGTATTTTGTCTCACCTCTAGATTGATCGCCCACCCAATTAAGTGTTCTTCGATCATGCCCTTGACTTCAACGCTTCGCTGTTCGCGTCAGACAAATCGTTGTTCAGTTGCAGTTAGTTTTACAATATCTTAGTAATAAATCTGTTTCAATATTTGCCTCAAGCAATCCTGAGTTAAACAAGATTCAAAATATTCTCAACATGTTCACTCAGCTTCTCAATATCTTCACTCAAAGATTCACTCTTGCCCATGGCAAAACAAAGCAAGAACCGTTCCGAACTTTGAACAATAATTTGGTTTTGGCCCCTGCTTGTCTGTCCTCTCTTTAAAAGCGACAATTCGAGTGGATGAATGTATGTTTCGAGGGCTATAAAATAGTAAAGAAAATCAATACTTTCCAAGAAGAAATGTCTTCTTCTCAAGCTACGAACCCCCAAGGCCGGTCGAATCTTGTGCAATCCGGTGCAATCTCTAAATCAGGTGGCTTCAAAACAGACCAAACCACGCAGGCATGCACATCTAATGTGACACGAAAAAAAAGAACGCCACCGGATTCTTCACTCGTGGCCTACCGGCCCGCGTAAAAAGACTGTTTGCACTATAATGACAAGCAACACATGACATGAATGAAACTGGAATCACATAAATTTCATAATAATTATCAATTTACCTGTACAAAAGTACTTGTTTAACAATCTGCATAAGTAGCTTATCTTTCTTCTCTGCACTAATACTATTTTCCATTTTTTTTTCAAGTTCCGTAAGTTTTTGAGAATCAAAATTGCGTATCTTTGCCTTAAGTAAGTTTTTGAAATCTTTCAACTTTTATGATACATTTTACTAATAATTGAGTCAGAAAGGTTATAATGCTTTTGATTAGAAAGTTGTCTAAATTCTTTTCTAGCTGTACTGCATTCAAAATCAAACCATCTTTCTGAGAAAAATTGTTTTTTTTCTTTTTGCGAAAATTCAGCGTTTTAAATTTAATTGAAAATAAATAGCTTACACGGATTAAACTGAAAACAAAGAAAGAAAACAAGAATAAACAGATTAATTTAATAACATTTTATATTTTCTTAAAGATTTTGTTACATCTCAATTGAAAAATGTAAATAACAAATAAACTGAGAGTTTTACAACATTTGTAGAACTTTGCAGTTAAAACAAGCAACTACCGGCAAATTTTCTTTTCAAGATCACAAAAGACACACATTATAAGAACATTAATAATTAAACTTTCTGCCACTTTTCATACGAAAAGGTCATTTAAACACTTAGTTGACGACTCAAGTGATATTATGAACATTATATCAAACACTGTATGTTAGCCCTAATTTATGACATTGTCAAGTTGAACAAAGTTTTAATATTGATCCAAAGAACAAAGATTCTTTTCAAGACAATCTGTTGTGACTGTTCATTCATTCTTCTGTATAATTTGAGTATTTGCTAAAACTAATAACAGCAGCAGTTGTCACATGCAGTTAACGACTACTTTTCTTTTATAAGAAAACAAACAAAAGCAATTGCTGCCTAATAAGCAGTGCTCTAACTAGCGCAAACGATAGGGCACTCCGCCCCGTCGTTTTTCCCAGCGCCCAGTCGTTTTTCTCAACGCCCCGTTGTTTTCCGCTTCCGCCTTTCCATTTTTCAAGGAATGAATTTTATTATCTTTAAACTACAGTAAGCAGGAAGCTTAAAAGAAACTTTGAAAAGTAGAAATTCGTCTCAACTGTTGGCTCACCGTTTCGATAGTTTGAAACGCTTGGAAGAACAAAATTCAGTCAGCGGTTGTTTGCTTTGTTCACCAATGTCTCTTAACAGCCAATTACAAAACAGATAGCTGACATGTCAAGTTTCTTGGTTATGCTTTTGGGGATCAAACAACAATCTTTTTATGACTTTGAAAAAAAGAAATAATACAACAAAGTGGTTCTATCTTCTGTGGGGAGCAAGAGATCGAGATTTTACAATAGTGAAGATCTCCTCGGTGAGTGGATACAGTCTCTTTTAAATTTACAGCCCGACGCTTTAACTCTATCACCAGAATCGCTATTACAGCTTGAAGTTTCTCATTGTAAAGACACAAGGCTATATCATTCTGATACGCAGAGTTTGACGACCATAAACTGCATGAAAATGTGAAGTTTGGCGGCCATTACTGAATGCATAATGAAGTATAGGTGAGTACAGAAATTTTACCAAAACCTACCCCAAACCCTAGCCAATACTCCTAACCCTAAAAGAGATTTTTTTGAGTTTTTGGTTGCTCCCAAAGCGTCGTTTTCCTCCAATATTTTGGTCAAAAGATCAATAGCTTTGTATGCATAATTAAGTACGGGAGAAGTACGTAAGTTTTGCTATTCTTTTTTGACACAATTCAAACTGCACAGTTCGTTGCAAAAGTCTACTTTGAGTTTCTCTGTTTCATCTTCCCCTCGTCAAAAGTTAACACCAGTGAACGGAGATTCTATTCACGTGTATGTAAGCCAAGACCACGAGACAATCACCCTCACAAGCCAGCCACGCCGTACGTGTAACTTCTCGCTTTGTTTTTCTTCCAATTTTCTCCAAGATAAGCTGTTACAAAGCCAATAATTCTGATACTTTCTTTAAGGTCGTATTTAAATTAAAAAAGGCCAAAAAAACATCACTTTTTAAATTAATCTTTGAACATGGAGATGACGCGTCATATTTGCAAGCGAACCCAGGCCAAAGCTAATGCGACTCGTCTTACAAGACTTTTATCTAAAGCAGCTAAACGCAAAACATGAAATTAAAATACCTCGATAAATTATTCAATTATCCTTACTCCAAACTGAGCTTAGCAAACCAGTGACAAGGAACATTGTATCCTATTTTGCGTCGCTTGTCCGTTCAGTTCGTTGGAATTGTAGAGATAAACTCGTCCCCATTTCTCGCACCACCGAAAGCTTTGGCACCACTTACCCGACCTTGGAGGTATCATCAAATGTAAGGGGGTGGGGGTAGATAGAAAATGTAAGATCAGGTAACTGGAAAAAAGTCTTCCAAAAATAATGTAGTACGAGATCTCGACTTATTAATCGACCGCCTCTATGAGTCCGCCATATTGCTCCCTTTGTCCTTTTGTCCGGAGGTGTTTAAGTGCTGAGGAGTTGTTTGATTGAATGACATAAAATTATGTTCTCCGTTCGCCGCAGCTTTGACGACACTTATTTTTGTAATCCAAGCTGAACTAGACTAAACGTAAATTTTATTTTGTTCGACGAGGGTAAACATATCAACTTTATGGAAGTTTTCTAACATTTGGCCCTCGGCATAGATCTTAGCGTTAAAGATGATTTTTTGAGGGAGTTAAACCAGAGAAGAAAAAGAAAAAGATCAGAAAAAGATCGACAAATTTAGCCAACATGTTAAACAAGGATTCGATCCCGTGATCACAGAGGATCACGGCCGTCCTGACTCCCCTCAGTTTAAGGTTTATTATTTCTACAATGCTGATCACTATTCCGCCAATCTGCCACAGATTAAAGATAGATCTATCAGAGAAAAAATTCAAAAGCCTTAACTTTCACCTATATGCTCAATATTTAAAGACACCTGATTATCTCAACCTGCTTATAAACCATTGAATTTCGCAAACGTTTCCAAAACATTACCATATACGTAAAAATAACTTTTTGCTACAACGAAAAACTAATATAATTTGCGATTTCTTCAGTGGAAAAGAGATAATCTTTGTGTAATCATCGCGTTCGGACATAACATTTACAACTAGACAATTCTTTACGCTCTGGCGTGTTCGTTGGGTCTCTGTGCACGAGCACAATTTTGTTCTTTGGGGGAGAGAGGGTAAGTCTTTCATTTCTACATTAACGCTCAAAACACCAGCCCGATAAACTATGCAAAGTTTAGAAAAGTTATCTAGTTTATCTTTATAACACTCTCTATCCCCCATCACC
>JAOBRD020550829.1:21212-33498 GCA_027575215.2 Hydrozoanthus sils | reverse complement strand
TAATAATAATAATAATAATAATAATTATAATATATGGGATTCTTGTAACGCATTTTGCGGCAACGCCTCAATGCGTTTACAAATACATAATAAAATATAATAAGTTTAGACAATATTCATCATAAGAAAGCTTCTCTAAACAAAAAAAGTTTTAAGACCGTTTTTAAAACTGTTAACAAGGCTTATGTTTCACGTACATACAAAATAGAGAAGTAGAACTTGGGCTCAATATTTGTGGTATCACGCAAGATTTGAGCAAAAGTTTTGTTGAAATTTGGTTTGCGAATGTTTAAAAACATCAATTTTCAAACCTTAATTCAAGTTTTAACTTAACGTATTTTGAAGACAGTTAACGCAATCATTAAGTATAAGAGCTGCTTTAACAACTTGGTTCATTTAACGGATAAGTCGAGTCGAGAGAGCGCATCTTTTAATAAACTTTACTACTGGAACAAAGAAAGACAATGCAGCTAGAAAAACGACTGGCGCAACCCGTTTTTCTCTATGGACTGATGATAGATAATTAAATGACTTTTTTAAATTAACCTCAATTTTAGCCCTTAAGCACTTGTTGGTAAATTCCAATTCAAGAAGCTTGTTTCAAGTATGCTTAATGTTTGCTTTAGTGTCTGTTTTGACTGAGTTCGATCAATTCTCGGTTTCTCCTTACAAAATACTGTTTGTTATGTGTCAAGTAAGGAGAAGTTAGATATTGATCAGCTGGATAGGGCTGAAAAGGTTTAGTTTAGATGTTCATAGACTGGATAGGGCTGATAGGGTAAAGATTTTGAGAGAAGGAAGCCGTTAGCATCAGTACTGGGGCTTCTAGAATGCCTATGAGTTGTGGAGCTCAAGTCTCGTTCACACTGCTGGTGTTAAACGTGACTGTTCTGTCATAATCTTCATAGCACCTGCGAGATGACTGGTGGTAAATATTGTCAAAAAAGAAGAGGTCAGTCTCGCACTAAACAACGAGGTTTCAGAAGCCAACCCGTCCACTGTTGTAACTGCTCAGTTCTAAAGAAAAAGTTGACGTTTGGCAGAACTGCAAGTATGTTTTCTACAAGACACACGGATGAAGACAACTGGGGCATATGCAGTCAACCATTTTCGGTCAAAACTTTATCTTGCACTTGACACTGACTAGTAGTTACTGACTCTAAGCGAAATCATTAAGTTAAACCTAGGGTCTTGATTCAAATTTGATATTAATTTCGTTTTAACATCGACGAAGTAATTAAGTTTTATGCTATGCACAAACGTAAATTTGAGATATATAATTTATAAGAAAGTCGTGTTATCAATTATTGCATGTGTCAGTTAATCGAGTTTGTTAATATTCGAAAGACTGTGTTTTGAAATAGAACAAAGTAACCGAGTTCACGTGATAAGTGAAACTAAAAATCTTGTTGATCTTGTTCCACTATCCCTCCCCTCCCTCAAACCAATATGTACGTGGTTCATAGTCAAATCACTCCATTACGAAGCATTTTAGCTTCAAATTGAAGTTCTCTTGGATTTTCCTCCTTTCTTCTTTTTCCCTCTCCCTTTTTTTCTCCCCTTTCCCCGTCCAATTTTTCCCTTTCGCTTAGTTGCTTGTCGTTTAGGGTTTTTCTTGATATCCTCCCGGGGTGCACTCATTCTCAACACTGGCTTCATGTAGTTTTTTCCGTACCAAGTTTCTAGCTCACCCGTTATGTTTCCAACAGAAGTGTATTTCTTTCCATTAATTGTTACATGTGATAACGAGTTGAACCTGTAAGCATATTTGGGGTAAGTTGCATAAAGATCTACATAACATCTCTCTTGCCAGTTGTTCCTGACGGGCAAAATTCTTTCCATAGCTCTTATTACTTCATCACCGTAAACAATTTCGCTCTTTATGTTTTCTCCTGTAAAGAGTTTTCTTGTGTCGAATCTAAGTCTAGTTGGATAATGCGCTATCACGCGACGATTTCGCTCATAATCGCCAACAAAATATTTCTTTCCCATCACCCTCTGCAGCCTTTCAAACAGTGTTTTATTTCTATAATCAGCCAGCTTTATCGAAAAATCAATATCGCTGGTCCAGGGAATGATTGCTTTGCTTCTGTACGCGCCAAGAGCTGTCCCAAACACGACACGATGGTCAATCGCGAGTGTTTTCAACGCGTTCGCCGTGTCCTCCAGCATTTCGTTCATAAATCTTGTACAGCAGATGGGGAAAACCGCTGATGATAAAGTCTGCGGTTGCATTAATGGCTTCTCTAGACACAATGTTTTATCCGTTGAGCACTTTGTCCACACAATCTTATCAGACGTGATAACACGCAGAATCTTATTATCTCGTCCAAACAAACTATAGTCTGGGAACTCCTTTACACCTTCGAGATAGCCACGATCGCGATAATTCAAATCTTTCGAGAACGCACAATCCGCAAGCTTTGCAACTTTCATGTTTCCTTTTGAACGGACGAAAAAATCGTTTATCGTGTTTTTTCCGTGACGGATTCTCAACCTAAGCTTAAGGAAAACGTCCTTGCGAATTATGAATGCAGTATCAACAATATTGCACTCATATCCCTCAATATCTTTCCCATCAGCATCAGGAAATGTTTTCACGTCGCTTATGTTCTGTATTACCATCGTCCAGCTTTGAATATTAAATTTACAAACAGTTTTTATCCTCCACTTCCTCGAATCACATATTTTCCCATTACAATCCCATTCATTCGCACAGGCAGCGGCGTGGAATTTGTCATTCGAGTTTAGAAACTTTACCAGTCTCATGACAGCTTTAAAATCTGTCGTCTTTAGCTTCTTCCTATTGCTCGATTGCTTGACGCGTTGTAATCCATGTGGGACAACAAGAACATGTTTTACTTTGCTGAATCGCTGATTCCACTCTTGTTTGTTATAAACAAATTCTGTCCCAACAAGAACCGGAGGCGGTGATGTCTTCGTCGATAATTTCTGTCTGTTTTTATAAGCTGATTCATCTCTGACCTTATCATAGAGAAACGCTGAAATGTATTTCTTTAATTTCGGTAACGCTTGGCTGTTGATTTTGTACTGGTAGTAGATTAATTCAACCAACACCAGTGAGAAAAGACAAAGTAGTACGATTAAAGTCCCTTTTCTACTCGCCATTCTAGTCAGCAGAAGTCTTCTCATCCCCTCTATTTTATACCTCGTGTTAGTTCAACGATAAATTCGTGTTATCTATTTCGACATGTTTAACAAATGTCAGCGACCAATGCTACTCTCAACATTTATATAGAACGCACGTGGAAATGCTCTTGACTTCGTATATTTCTCGTGAACTTGTACAATACTAACATCTCCAACGGTCGAATCTCGTCTCGGCCAGCGTGTTCGAGAAAACCTCTCCGGATAATAAACGTATTGACAGTTTCATTCTGTCACGCGGTTTAGCTCCTTAATCAGTTTCAATATTCGTGACACAGCATCGTTTAATTCTCAATTTGCATAATACGGACTTCAGCCTGAACTAAGACATATAATATATACATAAACCAGCTTTAACAACCAATTAGAAACAGGGCACGCTAACATACCAATTGTTTTAACGATCCGTATAAAACTCAACAGACCTTTCTTCTTTTTTTAAAAAAAGCAAATATATTTCCCTTCTGCTGCAAATTAACAAACGTACAAAGCAAGATAACAATATCAACTGAGAGCCTCACAGAAAGATTAAAAACAAAATCATTAAACGTGTAAGCAAAACAAAAATGTAGATATCACTTCGTTTTTACAAAATATTCGTTGGTTGTCTGAGAGAAAAACTCAAAGTTATAACAATGACAATTGCTACACACCCGTCGCCTGTTCAAAGCCTAAAAGTGCAACCGACTGCGTTGTCAAACTGTTGTTCACTCGCACTCGATCCAATATAATATTAATAACAATCGACTAACTGCGCCCAAAAGGGTTGGAATTTCCGGCTTTGTATTCGACAATCTTTAGCGCATTGCGCCTAGTTCAAAATACTTTCCTGTCTAAATAAATGAAAAGATGCAAAAACTTAAAATAATTCAAGGTTTATTTGTTTCTTATAACAAACGAAGAAACAAAACATCCAAAGTTGTAATACTCTGATAAAAACGCAGACAACAAATTTAACTTTATATCATTTTGTAGTTTAAAGTTCCCAGTTTCAAGTAAGAAATGAAAAGTCGAGTCGAGACCCAATGCCTATTTCCGTCTACTTCTGACTCGATATAGCGATACTGTTCTTCAGTAACATAACACTGCTTTTGTTGTTCAGACACCCCAAAGCGTAGTTGGTTGTTAGACAGCTAGCGATTTCTAGTATTTCTACTAACTGTTCGACCATGACCGGCTTTGCGCGTAGCGGGTTGTGGTTCAAGACATACAAAACCAAAGCCTATAAACCGATAAATTTGTTTATAGTACTTGTAATTAAGACAGGGTAAGCCTACGGCAAGACACCGTGTGTGTGGCGTAAAAAACTGCGAAGGTAGTAAAACAATAGTTTATGTTCGCGGGCTCAAAAATGTTTACGAGTTTTTTTATCCCCAGCCGAAGTTCTGCAAAAGAACCAAAACATATTTATGCCAAAGAACATAAACTCTATTACTGTTATTACCAATTTGGAGGGCATTGGGAAACAATGTATGACTTTTTGGCTCGCACTTCTCATTGCTTTGCTTCAACGGGCTAAATAATATTTAAGCCTGCCAAAACCTCCATTTTAGCCCGTAAAAAACGCAACAACGTCCAAGAAAGTGAGTGTATAATGTTAATAGTGTCCACTTGAAATTTGTAATAGGTTTTTTGCTGCCTATCTTGTATAAAAAAATGGATGTTGACTATAAACGCCATTTTTGGCTCTTTTCATTACGTAAGGGATTATCTTTTCTATCATGAAAGTTAAACATTATCTCGGAACTCCAGGTTACTTTAAAAGTTTTGAAATTTTCCAAAGGTTTATTCATACGGTCCCGTGTGACTGAAACTCTAAATTAAATACTGATAATTAATATTTTCGCCGCACCAAAACTACCATTATCAGCTGTTAGTATCAACAGACTTAAGTTGTTGAGTCTCTTACACTTATAGTTTTAGAACTTCTGGAGAAAAACTAAGTTTTTTTACCAAAGATATTTAGCTTGGCCAGCCGTAACCTTTAATGAAGTTAATCAATCAGCACCCGTGTTTCACCATGTGTAAAATTGTTCCCACTTTTTATTATTGAAAATAGAATAAATAATGTTGTTAATAAGATCACAGGAGAAATGTTTTTAAATCCTTGAAATATCGTACAAGTCCAGTAAGCTTCAGGCTTTGCCCGAGTTTAACGACACGTTCCCAGTTCCATACAACACGGTATTGAACCATCGACGGGGCGGACAAGAAGATACTTGGGTCTGCTCGGCTCCAGATTCCGCGGTACTGTCCGCTGCCACTGCACCAACAGTTTCCTGGTCTGTGTTACCCTGTGCGCTGTCTGCTTCCGCTTCCGCTTCAATATCCGGTTCGGAAGGCTTTGGAAAGTCAATTAATTTTCTTACGGTCTGTCCAACACTTTTGTTTTCTTCCAACAAACCTGTAAGAAGTTTCAAACAAATATGTTACCTGATCTTTTTCTTTAAGGGACATTTTTTTACTGTTTATGAGAAAAAATCAAGAACTGTAAAAGGAAACGCTAACCGGGTTTTGGCGCTTTTCCAAAAAAGATGGCAGCAGGTGAAACTCTTCCTTGCACTAACAACACTTTGAACGTCATGAACTTGGACTTTAAATGTCGTCGAATGTAATTTGAAGTTTACAGATTCTCTTTGTGCGTTTTTATAAGCAAGTTTTGCTTTTTTGATGCGCTAAGAACTTTGGGTAAATGTTGCCTTCTTTTTCGGAAAGGGCAACTGTGCAAGCTGAACCCAAAACTTTGTCCATACTTCTGGTTCAAGTTATTGGTAAACTAGAAACTCATTTTGTTTGGACTTATAGATTCTTCGTTTTTATATTGCCTGAAACATCGAGACTCAAATTCAGTTTTTAAATTTACTCTATTCTGGCATTAATTCACCTGTCATGTAGGTCGTAAATCTCTGCCGCGTATCTGTCAGCCGACAGTGCCACTGATTGAGGACGACACATCCAGCACCAGCCAACGAAAATAACATCGCTGTCTCTAACGGCTGTTCCAAGGCAAGATCACTCATGCTGAAAACCAGATGATTGATTCATAAGGCATGTTCCCCTCTCTAAATAACAGATAGATGCGAAAGTAAACAAGAACGCGAGATGCTTCAAGATGACGGGGAAAACCTTTGGATTCTTAGATTGAGTTTTACTACAGAAGTAAAACCCACGGACAACGGTGGGCCGAGAGAGGCTGGCGCTAAGGTAAGACCTCTGCCTCCCAACCGAGAGGTCTCAGGTTCAAATTCCGACCTAGTCGAGGGTGACCTCTCTTACCACTAGAGCTCGCCCAGCTTCTTCGATCATTCCCGGTCCGTAAAATCAATATTGACAATAATGAAGCGACAGCTAGATACGCACATACGTTCTTTCAGTCCGCTATCATTGTAATGGGCGTTTGAGCGTATTCATATGGAAAGGGCAACATATAAATGTACATCAATTTTTTACATTGCTATTGTCTACCATTGGCCTAAATGTGAATCAAACTACGTTTTACATTTTATAACTGAATCGAATATTTAAAGGGAAGAGGCAAAAGACTATGTAACCATTGCGTCCTCTGAAAAGCTGACGCTGCCCCTGCGTAAAAGATTCAGTTTGCTTTTCCGGAAAGTGTCTAGTCAACCGGAACATTGGCTACGACCCCGGTTATTACATAACAAGTTCTAGAAACCTTTAGGCACTTTTGTTTGATAGAAGTATAATAAGTATGCAGGAATAAAACAACTGATAATGACACTGTGTGCTTGAAAAAATGAATTAAAAACTGCTTGCGATTGACTGTGTACAAATGGGTTTAATTGAAATCCTCAGTTCCCTTCATAAAGAAGATGCACCAATCGAACAAAAAAGCTTCTAGCGGCGTTTCTAGGCAAAAGGGGGAGCTTTAAAACGGTTAATTAAAAAAACTACAAAGATTCAAGGCTTACGTCTTTGCTGCATCGTCTCTTCCTTGTCTGAGGAAACTTTTGCTCGTCTGAACCAAATCTACCAGCAGCACCACAAAGCAATCTAGGAAACACATTTGGGCTTTTAGTAAAATGGCCGAGTTAGCAAATGTCAAAATAAATTTACCAATACAGCCCACACTTCTTCAATGAAGATTAATGGCTCGGACCAACGGCTTAACGTCCCTGTCCACGGACGGTGTGGCGAAAGAAGGCCGCACAAATGTTCAACCCTCGGCACGGCCGGGGATCGAACTCGGGGCCTCACCCTTGTGTCAAGTGTGCTTTCCTACACCCAAGTTTCGAGTTTGCAAAATATCATAGAAGTAAAACAGCCCTAACGAGAAGTCACGATACTAATACTTATTTTGTTCAAAAATCAAGAGCTGCAATTTTGTAACTCTTTTGTTGTGTTTTATAACTTCCAAAACTAGAAACATTCTATGTTTTCTTTGCGAGACTAATGTTCGAAAATATCCAAACTCTGGAAAACCGCAAACATTCAGTTTCGTAAAAATGAACATTCCCGCGATATTAACTCACCCGAGAGATTGATTGGTGAAAGAAGCCTTGGCGGGAAACTGCCCAGACAGCGCTCAGTGCCGTAAAACATGAACAGAGAACATTCTGCTAAAAGTCGTTGCCACTCGCCCAAGCTGTAAAACATAACGGAATGAGACAAATCAGCCGAATATCATAGGCACAGGCCAATATCATGGCTCATATCATGGCACAGCCCAATGTCATATAGCTTAGCCCAATATCACAGCTCTCCCAATATCATAGCCCAGCCCAGTATCATAGCTAAGCCCAATATGACAGCCCAGTCCAACATCATAGCCCCGTCCAATATCATAGCTCAGTCATATATCACAGCTTAGCCCAGTATCATAGCTAAGCCCAATATGACAGCCCAGTCCAATATCATAGCTCAGTCCAACATTACAGCTTAGCCCAGTATCATAGATAAGCCCAATATGACAGCCCAGTTCAATATCATAGCTCAATCCAATATCATAGCCCAATCCAACATCACAGCTTAGCCCAGTATCATAGCTTAGCCCAATATGACAGCCCAGTCCAACATCATAGCTCAGCCCAATATCATAGCCCAGTCCAAAATCATAGCCCAGTCCAACATCACAGCTTAGCCCAGTATCATAGCTAAGCCCAATATGACAGCCCAGTCCAACATCATAGCTCAGCCCAATATCATAGCCCAGTCCAACATCACAGCTTAGCCCAGTATCATAGCTAAGCCCAATATGACAGCCCAGTCCAATATCATAGCTCAGTCCAATATCATTGCCCAGTCCAAAATCATAGCCCAGTCCAACATCACAGATTAGCCCAGTATCATAGTTAAGCCCAATATGACAGCCCAGTCCAATATCATAGCACAGTCCAACATCACAGCTTAGCCCAGTATCATAGATAAGCCCAATATGACAGCCCAGTCCAATATTGTTCACCTACAATGAGGTTCCCATTATGTAGAAACTTATATGATGTCTATAAAATCCAGGAGGAGGCGGGGGTTTGTGACTTTTCACTGTTTTCTCCTTAACAGTTTTGCCACATCACTTACCTTGGCAAATGGTTAGTGCCAACCAGTCCCTCCCATTTCTGTGTGAAGTTCTTGTATTTAGCCATGAGTTCTGTTAAAGCTGTTGCAGGACTGTCCTCACCTAGGAATAGAAACCATACCAAACAACTCTTGCTAAATCGGTTAACGGATGTGGTTGCCATTATTTTTATACTAGTCATGAAGTGTCTTGATAATAGCCGACTAGTATAACAAGTTCAACAACACAACAACTCTCATATCCCTTTCGATTAAAAATTAAAGAAGCTTTGTATACCTAATCGGAAAATCCTGATTTTTTTTATCAACAAGCCCACCGTGTCAGTCTGAAACTGGCATTTCTTACTTAGCACTTCTTAGTTTTAAAAGCTCTCTTTTAACCAGCAATCTATTGAAAATGTATTTCAGTATAAAGTAGCTAACCTTGTAGAAATTATTGCTCCCATAATTCACACCAGTATCATAATGATTATCAGCTTAATCATCACCACCGTCATTACCATTATCATCATCAATATCATCTACATCACCACCATCATCATCGTCATCATCATTATCACTACCATCATTATCATCATCACCATCATCATAATCTTTATAATCATCACCATCGTCATCATTCACTCCCACATTATCACTATAACTACCACAATCATTTTCAACATTTCAAAATTCTCTTACCCGCTTCGCCACATTCATTATACGGATCCACGATGTCTGAGTACTTTCCGTCAAGGAACTCTTTTGATTAGCGCCAATAACTAACAGTAACTACTCTTATTAGCCTCATCATTGTCTTTAAACTGTTAAAAGGACAGTACCGAGGTGTAATTTGTGCCTTACAGTGTTTTGAATTTAAACGAACTGTTTCGGCAGGCAAGAAGCTAACGTGTTTTATTGAAAGCAATAAACAACACGGCCAATGACAGTCTTGGAAAGATTCTTTATAATGTCTGCTGTTCAACAGGTGTTATTGGCGTTGCTTTGGATAGAATAGTTATACAATGCTTGGTTAAGGCCGTTAAAGATTAGACAGTAGGGAATCTTATCAATAGGATTACAAACTACCCCAGAGTAGTGAAAAAAACCCTAGAATTAAACAAATTTAACAAGGGCAAAATGTTTTAAACAAGGATACAGCGCAAACCATTGACATCTCCAATCAGTCCTTCTTTGGCAATTCCTCCCCCGAGGTCCTTCATTCCCTGCAGCAAAACAGCATAGTTGGGAGTTTATTTCAGTTTTATCGGCTAAACTTTAAAATTCTCTAGAAAGAAAGTGCGCCACGATTTGAATGCTCAGAAAAAACCCTGAGTCGGGGACAGAATCGAACTCGCAACCCTCTGTATACCGGTCAGATACTCTGCCCACTGAGCTACAACGAGTTGCAATGAGGAGCCGAGTTCCACTTGCACACCCTACCGTACTCTTTGCTGAAAGTAAACTTCATATGTTTGTTACTTAAAAACGACAGCTTCTTAGCAGTTTTGTTCCAAATTTTTCCGCTTCTAACCGCATAGATGCACATTTTGTAATGTAATCAAGGAAACGATGAAAAGATACTGTTTCCAATACGTCACATGAGAATTCCTCATTTCGCAACATAGTAAAATTGCGCTCAAACTCGTAAAATTTCATTTAGCGTTGATACTTATGGTCGTCGGCAGCGCAATAGCCGAACGGTTAGCGTGTTCGACTCGTATTCCTAGGGTCGCAAGTTCGAGCCCTGGTAAGACCACTGTGTTGTGATCTTGAGCAAGACACTTCACCCGATTGGTTAAAGTCGACTCAGTTGTATAAATAAGCACCAGTTCTGCTAAGTGCTAACCGGCGATGGATTAGTGTTCTGTTCAGGGGGAGTCAAGGACTATCAACCGCTTAACATGTTAAGCGTCGGCCTAAAGATTAACTTAGGCTCGAGAAAGGTTAAAGCTTTATTTAAACTGATGGTAATAACAGAAATACGTAAAAACAAAAAACGTTAAAATTACTTAACGCATGCGCACTCTTTCCATCAGTACCTTTGCGTAATTTTCTGACGTTATCGTCATCGCCAACGTCGTCGTGAAAGTCACCTGTACTGTACGTCTTGCTTACCTTTTTCTCGCTCTTTCTTCCGGTTGAGGGCTTTTCAGACTTCCCTTTTGAGTCTTTTTTACCACCTTTTCTTGCATCTGTTTTGCTCTCAGTTTCTGTAGAGCATTAACAACAATGCCGTCATAAAAAAAACTGAGGTTGCAGTTGCAAAAAAAAACTATTCTTGATAGTTATGGTTAAGGGGAACAACAAATGAATGAGTAATGTTAGCGAAATATTAGTGGTAAAAAAGTCGTAATACTAGTAGAATTATTGGGAATAACAAAAGTAGTATAGGGAGTTGTCAAAGTAGAAGAACGTAATACTTGAGGTTATCGTAGTAGAATAGTAGTAAGAGTGGTAATAGTTGCTCTCCCAATGTTTTCAGTCCAGTTTTGTACGAACACCAATATACTTAATTTGTCTCACTGCTTATCAGCCTACCTGTTTACCACTCAGCCAGTCTGTTCCTATAGTACCATATGCTTACCTGATCCATCTCCATGATGCAATCGGTAATAGTGCATCTGTAAAGAGAAATCTCTGGATAGTGAGGTAATCTGGGGAACCCTGAGCACATCCAAAGATTCAAGGGGCAGTCGCAGTAACCACTCATCTGCCAAAATCACCACAGTTTCCGACATTACAGGAGAGCTAAAAAAGACAATTAGCGTTCTTTAGTGCTATGCATGTGTCACAAAGATAAATGGGTGAACGAGGTACATCGAGGGATCGGAGACACTCAAAATTTTATCACCAAAAACTAGCTGTGTCTTGCAAACCAAGACAAAAAAAGCGTACTTACTGAAGAGCTTGTCGAAGTTTGTTTATAACTGGCGCTAAATAACACTCCATGGCGACCATCACGTCTTGAAAATGGGACTGTATGAATGAAAGATTAATTAGCTTTGCAAAAGAATATCAATATATCGCACTTATTTTTCGTGAAGTGCAAAAGCGGATAATGTCCATTGCTCTTCCATGGCATTCTGATAACCAGCTACAAATAACATTTTCAATGATTCGAGCGGAACTCGAAAATTTGAAAACCCGAACGACCAAGTAGAACATAAGAACAAATAAATTGAATTACTACAACTTTTCCTTAAATTGAGCTTTTTGTAGAACTCCATGACTTTTTATGACAGCATAAAATTTCTATTAAACTTCATATTGTAACCTTGGATCACTGGAACAAAAATAGGTCAACGGGCAAATCACTTCTCACCTCCAGTTGCTTTTCCTTCTCAACCGCCAATGGGTCATCAACACCCTGTCAGAAAACATAAAATATGGAAAGTTTTTTTCAGAAAAAGCTTCTATAACACCGGCTGCTATTGCACCTTTCTCCACGGACCCGTCGGGTACTGGTAAAGAAAAATAAAGCAAAATTTTTACGTATAACCCGGATGTTAGCTTGTTTGACAAAGGCTTGTAAGACAAAAACCACGTGGTCGAGCCCCGGTCAGATCATTGTGTTGTGTTCTTAAGCAAGACACTATGCTCG